>JAQGAG010000391.1:0-16669 GCA_034696835.1 Lepidocyrtus lignorum
TTATATGTTTTAGTGACATTAATTTTAAAGTATTACATAACAAGGAACTGGTAATAGTGAAGTAGGTACATAGTTTTTGGTTATTTCAAACATTGACAAGTTTTTACTCTTTTTATTTCAATGGAAAAGAAAATAGGTCACCATTTGTGTTTTTGAACTGATTCCCTACTCACCACCGTCTGCTTCATAGTGATTTTTCTCAAAAGCTGATGAATGAAAGGAACATTTTTTGGTATGAAACGAAAAGTTTTATTATTCACATCCGCATCCCCACTCTTTTATGACTTTATGTCATAGTTGAGTAATATGTTTGTTCCATTAAATTTTTTTATCCCCGATAAAAACTTCCCACGTTTGTTTATTTGATTTAAGCTGATTTCCTCTGTTTTTGACTGAAATTTTCTCGGAACAGTTTAATCCTATTAGGTAATGGGGCCAGGACTTGAGTGAAAGTTATTCTGTTTTTTTAAAGCTTGTTGAGGGGAGAAAATAAAAACAAGTTTATGAGAATAGATGCCATATTTGGGGAGCGGAAGATGAGGCTTTATATATCGCATGATTGTTTTCAACTGTAATCGTTCCACAAGGGAGCATGAGAAGAGGCTTAACTTTGTCCAGCTATTGCAGTTCCCCTGAAATCTTTGCACTTGACTCGAATCGGACTCAAAAAAGTAGAAGGGCATAACATGTTTGAATGACCGAGTCTAAATACATTATTTGGGTTCACAGAGATTTGGGAAATCCTCGTGAAAGCGTGTTCATAAGTATTGGTTTTGGTGAGCGTCACACGGTGAATGAACGAAAGGAAGTAGGTATCTATCTATATGCTATAAAGTGAAAGTCATTCCATTTCAGTCTGGATATGAAACAATTGAAATGATTTTCATTTGACGACATGCACGTAAAAATAGTTTCGGCTCAAGCTGCTAATTAATGAGAAAATATCTAAATCTGCTTTTGAGGAAGTTGCGTATTGATAAAAAAAATGTTTATTAATTAGCTAGTCCATTCATCCTCCATTTCGCCTCTGACTGAATAAAATTATCATATACATACATTGATACATTAGGTATCTATTATTATTACTATTATTAGCGATGATAACTTACTTAATAAATTCATTTTGTAGTCAGTGCCATACTGTAGAATTCTAATCTCTTACGAATAATAACGAATGGTTAAACATGCTGTACGAATATACCGGTATAGTTTCTAATTTTAATTAAATTTCTAAACATAAGTGTTAACATTTAAACTCTCAATTCAACTTAGATAACAGAGACTAACTAATTATTATCAATTAGAATACGGATAGTTCATCGATGTCATCCAACCTCAAAACCAAACTGAACAGAGTTAGCTAAACAATAAGCTGCAGAATTACAATAGAAAGAAGTAATAAGAGGTAATAACTTTTTATAAATTGTATTTCATAGGTGCACTATATTAAAAGAGCTGTTGAGACTTCCACAAAAACAAGTATTATTTACGAAAAATCAGCGAATTCATTTACGTAAAATTGAAGGAATAAAGTTAAGCAGGTAAAATTCCTAAATATCATATAATTTTGATGAGATGCACATTAAAATTATTTTAAAAGACTCAAAGAGAATCAAGAAGGTATTATGTACAACAGTAGTATAAGATTCTAATGTTTTGACTACAGAATTATAATAATAGGAGACAAGAGTAGTTTACAATCATTTAGATACAGTCATCATCAATCAATTAATACGATTTCTAATTTTTGCACTCAATTCAAATGCGGTTCAGTTGTGGGCGCTTGAATCTTCTGAATCATCATCAGCAACAGGGTCCGTCCGGGACAAGCCCAATCGTCGATTTTCCAATTCGAGTTGACTCTCTGGAAGCTTATGACCTTGGGTGTAAAGCAAGTCAAATCCCTTTGTGTCAATTACTTTGGTTATGAAAGGCCGTTTCGGGAACAAATTCCAGGGTAAGCCATGCCCAGCCTGATTCATTTCTTCTGCCAGATCGATCCATTTTGCTCCTAGAGCAAACATGACTTTCACAGAGTATGGCCAGCGTTCGAATAATGATGTGGTCTCTTCACGATTGCAAGGTGGTCTATAATAAAAAAGAGGCACATTCAAATATATATCTTCATTCACGCAATTGAAATCTAAATCAATTCATTAAGTAAAAACTTACATTATCTTCACAATGATTTTAGTTTTCTTATCCTTGATAAGATCTTTGAAGAGCTTAGTGCACCCAGAAGACCAAGTTCCCCAAACGGGAGAGATTCCAAAAATACTGCACTTGAACACCTACATAATATATTATTCCAAGTCAATTCCCATACAGATCACTTGCTCATATAGAGAGCGTTATTATTAGGTATGTTACGTATTACGCGGTTATATTATTACTTACCCCAGTGGGGACAGTAGAAAATTGTTCCGGCAATCTACAGATGTCATTCGGGCCAACTCGGACTTTCTCTCCAGTTTCCAGAAGTTGAGCTCGCGTATCCGGGGTATATGTACCAATAGAGTCTGCAATGATTGAAGTAAGGTCGCAACTAGGTAGTACAATGGCTCGACACCACCTCTGATTGACCCGCACGGCGACCAGCTCCGCCAAAGGCACATACTCCTGCTCCTGATATTTTTTGTAGGTTAGTGCCGTTTCTAAGAAAGCGTTAATTTTCTCGTCAATCCTTGGATTCTTCAATTTAGCCACAGCCTCGCCGGGCTCATCTTCATAAGTAAATCCCGATTCCGCGTACTTTTCAAAAAACTCGAGAGAAAAACTTTCCCCTTCGCCCCGATTAATTTTTGGAACCAAGGCTTGAATCTTGGTGCAGCTGCAGCTACCATCTAGGTTCTTCGACGGACGAATAAAAAACCGGTATGGATCCTCCACATGTGTGATCTCGCAAAATATTTCCGCTTCCTTTTCAAATACAGACTTATTAGGAAGGTTCCCAACAAATGTGACGGATCTTCGAATTGCCTTTGCAAACGCTTCTTCGGGATGCTCTAGAGAATAGATACCATTACCATAATATATTCATATTATGAATTTAATATATAAAAAATAACATTGATTTTCACACCTTTTAAAGCCGTAAAGTCACCTACACTCATATAATCTGTTGATCAACGTACCTTTCTCGTATAGTCCTCCAGTACCCAGCTCATGACCATATACGCAGCTAGCGCCTTTGAAGCACCTCCCAGACACTCCATCATGAAATTGGCAAGGAACATCCTTGATCCTAGCCTCCGAATATAGCTTTTTCCCAACAAGCACGTGCCCTGGATCATCCGGGTCATGTAGTCCAATACTTTGCTGATAGTCGCAAACCATCGGATTAATGCTCGTATTCCAATCGGAGTCGCTGCTATCCGATCCTACATTCGACTTATAGGGACTGGGAATGGATTCACTTCCTTTGTTCATAGCGCTGGCACCGGATCCGCTGGAACTAGCTGATGTAGCGTCATCGCTTAATGCGCTGGCACCGGATCCGCTGGAACTAGCTGGGGTAGCGTCATGATACGGCTGTGTTGACAGCAACTCATCATCATCAGCGTCGGCATTGGGGACTTCCTTATTAATCTGAGAAATAATTTAATTTATAAAATGTAAATTTAACCTCCAACCTAAATAGGTAAATAGCATCCGTATCTTTTATGTCTTATACCTATCATTTTGTTTTAACTTTCAACTTTCGTACGCATTTACTTTTTTTCTCTTCCAGGTAATTAAATAGTTAAAAGAGTCTTTTTTAAGTACGATGATTAAATATTAATACTTACTAGTATTATTACTAGTTAGTAGTCACCAAACTTACCGTCTTCACCATCTCGATAGAAGTTGATCTCTTCAAAAAAAATCCAGAGAATTCTTACAATCACTCCATCCAAAGTGCACTTTCCAAAAGTTGGTTTCGATGATTTGATAGATAGATTCAAAATTGACTTCGGGTAGAATAGAAAGCGAGAGAGCAGACAAAAGAGCCCCCAGTAAAAACCCACGAACAAACACAAACACAAAAAGGAGAGGAGGACAGGACAACAGACATAAAAATAATATATCCAGAGAGAATTCCAGAACAATCTGGAAAACTGCCATGCCATATATTATACGCTTTGGGGCTAGGTTCGGTTCATTCATTATCATTATATTATGCAAAGCAGTTTTTCAATCGAGAGATCCGTTTCGTTTTGAATGCTTTAAAATATGGCCAATTCATATTTACATAAATATTACTCCCGGCGATCCCTGAAATACGGGTTGTGTCATTAAGGGTTTCTGCGACAAGAATTTATATCTGGCCCTGGCAGCAGGCATCAACATTTGAATAATGTAAAAAGTAATAATGTGCAAATTAAAAGTATCTTTTTCGTCAGATCATTTCTTTGTTCGTAATTTGGGAGTCGCAGTCGCAGTGATTGATTGATTAGATAGTGACAACGTGATAAGATCAATCTGCTTTCTGGCTTTCGTCTTCTTCTTGCTGCAAAAGTACCTACTTGTACATAAAGCCAGGTTTTCTGAAGTGTGTGAAATTCGTGTTATGAAATATTATTTGCCCGAAAGGTACATAACAGCAGAAGTTTGTATAGTGGGGTTTTCCGTGCATGCCACTTACAGATAGGCATCTTTACCGAACATATAAAGCAAGCATGAGAATGCACTATGCATGGTAGCAAAATTGCTGCTAAACCAATAGTTCCGGGAAGATGCCCGGGCACTACCTAATTTGCCAATTTTTTGCACAAATGTTTTCGCAAATTTGCAAAGTTTTTGTACATTCATTTTTTGCACGAAATTTTTTGCATATGCATTTTTTGCATGAAATTTGGGTGGGGTGTCGGAGTACTGGCCCCTTCGGGTGTAATAAGTGTAATAAGTGTAATAAGTGTAATAAGTGTAATATTACTAATTACTAAATTGGCAAGTATATATTACAGCATGCGTGCGGTGTTCCAATCCAATATTCAATTGGTAATTCCAATTACGATTTACGCTGTTTAAGTTTTCTAGCTCACATGACATCACGTTTGAAGTAGTATTGACATTTAATTTGAGTTTGTGTAATGTCATGTCATTTGTCATTTTAAAAATCATGAATGAATGAATCATGAATCATAATGGCAATCGTCTTAAAGTCAAAGCGTAACGTAAATTCCTTTCTTGTACTTTAATGTTATACCTACTACCTATGCAAGTATTTTTCGAGTCCTGTGAAGTACATGTACTTCACAAGTACTTGTATGTAGGTATGTATCTCATTTTTGAGTTGCAATAATTAAGTGGGCAATAAATCGTACATTATGGTAAGTAATTGAGAGAACTTGTTGCAAAAACGGTGCAATAACATGGAATTTTAAGAAAGTATGATAAACTTTATTAGGTAGGTAGGTACGTACGTCGTACGTCTGTCTGTACGCGCTCTCGTATCTAAACGCGTAAGCCTACACATAATGTGTTTAGACTTAGAGTCAATCGGATTACGTAAAGGGGGTTCAAAAGGTCACATAAAAAAAATAGTATCATTTTTCAAGTAACTTACAGGTACGACATTGTAATTAGTAATTAATTACTAATTACAATCATTTAATTTATTTTTGTACTGTGTTTTAGCCTACCACCTAAAGGACCCAATCCGTAATTGAAAGTGACAAGGATGGAGGGAGGTACTTGGCCTTTATACATTCCCCTTGTAGTAAGCATAAACATCATTTCGCGTGAGCCAAATGGATTAACGAATTTGATATATACCTAGGTATTGAGCTTTGATGGGGAAAAACATCCTAGCTTGCAGCTGCTCAATTTAAAATCAAGCCATAGTTTTTCACATGTGAATTGGACGAATTCATGATTGAATTTCAATCAAATCATAAATATTTTATGCTAGTCATAGTTCATTGATGTAGGTATGTAGGTATGTCAAGTATTTACTAAGCAGTTGGGTAAAGGATGAAAGTATAAAGTATGCCATGTTCGTTTATTTTAAAAGAAAAACTACGACTGTATGTCCTCAAGTAAGTGAATGATTTAACAATTACCCTGACACTTGGCAGTGTTTTTTCCTTTGGTGGAAAAAGGGCTGGCTTCAACAGGCTTATTATACTTTACACGATGGAGGATTAAATTTTGCTGTTTAAAAAAACGTATGATAATATAGCCATATATTTATAAATATCATCATAGCACATTGAAGCTTTCGAAAATCACATTGGAGCTTGGGGTGATGTGATTGAAAGGTATGGCATTTTCAATAGAGAATCGTCAAAGAATCTCACAGCTCAAGGAATAAATATTGCTTCATACTTATCCATACATGACTTGCATTGTTTCTTTGTTGGTCATCCTTTAAAAAAATATGATTGTTGAATGGAGTCGAGTGGGGTGTTGTCGTGAGTATTTAAGAACTTGTTTTTCGTGTACCCTTCCCTTCGTTCATCTCAAATGACTTGATGTGTTTGGAAGGATGAGTTGTTCTCCTTCCTAAATAAACTCTCTGTGAGTAATTCATCTTGTGGTGACCTTTTTCATCTTTAAAGATGTAAACATAAAATCCAATCTCATGCGATGCTTCGCTTCAACAGAATAAAGTAACAGGTCTGTGAACATTCACATGAACATTTGAATTTAAAATCATTGTATTTCAATCATTTCATTCACCTATAAGTCTTTTACTCGTAATTGCAATTTAGTGAACTGGGAATTCAATCATGAATTTATTCTCATTTTCTCAGTTCAAAGTTGGATGTATGATTTAACGATTTTGACACTTTTTAACAACACACTCAACCTTCTTACAAACTTATCTGTCAAGTGAAGCAAGATCCCCTTGTGAATATTGTTTCTCAACAGGCGTTAAACAACTTTAAAAAATGCTTACCCAGACGCATTGTTAACTCATCCGCATGATTGAACGATTAATTAAATCAAAGTGAAAGTGTATGCCATTGAAACCTAAAAACAATTTTATTGGTGATCTGAAATTCCCACACTGCGCAACAAAACAGTGACATGACCTGACATGACACTACTTCTCAAGGCAAGGTGACACACAAGAAATTACAAACCATGATGTCCTACAAGTTTGTAAAAACAAGTTATGTACCTATTTGTATCCGAGAAAATGATATGAGAGAGGTGTTAGATGTAAAAGAAAGATCACCCTGTTATCCTGAAAGGGTTTTGTTTCAATTAGTTTCAGCTTTCCCCAAATAAAAGAATCGTTGCTAACCTTGAGGAGGTCGTACCTAACAATAAGAAATGGGAGATATTTCAAGAGCTCCAAAAACGAACTGGAAAATTGGTCATATTATCCTCGGAAGATGCAGTTTTTTTCTTTCTTCCACATGGGCCATTATATCTTTCCACTTGTGAAAGCGCTCATTCCTGTTTTTGGGTCTTTTTAAATGATCTTTTCTTTACGGTCAATTAGAGCGCGCTAAATGACTTGAAAGGATATTTATGAGCACGGCTCCATTAATCTACCTGTCCTAAACACTTTTTCTCTCCTCGACCTAAAAAAAATGTTTCATTTCCTCATTTAAAATATATCAAGTTTATCATAATATATGATATGGCGATATCATATAAGAACATAAAAAGAAGGAAGAAATAAAAAGTTGTTGTTGAGGGGGAAAGATTACATTTTGGTAAGACTGTCCATTTCATCAAGCCTGTTTATGATTTTCACCTTAGAAGATGTTTGTCCTTCCTCTTGATTAGACTGACACGCATTAACCGCAATTTTTTTTTTCAATGTAGCCGGCCCTTATTGATAGCTTGCATTGCACATAGGTATGTAGAATGTAGGTAGGTATACACGTTGGCAAATATAGTCCGGTCATATTTTTTAAGTTTTAGGGTAAATTTATGTTGGATTTTGTTTAATAGGAAGGCTCGCTTGTGCTCGTTGTGCCTACTTGATATCAAGTGGTTTTGTCAGGAAAGTGAACTGTTTCCGGTATATTTTTAGCAGGTTTTATCATCATCTGCGTGCAACTTCCTTATATGGGTAATGTTACTATTCCAGCTTTAAAAAAATAGATATCCCTGACATATTTCCAACTTGTTTAATAATAACCCATATGACTATATTTACTGCCCTTAAACTTACAAGTTTTTGGTCGAGAATTTGTCAAGAAAGGATAAATAATACATGGGAGGGGTTTTTATGTGATCCCTTCTATTTTTACTTTTGTTTCGTAAATGTGACTGGATTGTGTCCAGAATAAAATAGGAACGGGTTATTTTAAAAGGTCTTTTGCTAATTCGACTCAATAAAAACCGCTACTTCCACATGTCATCTTATGAAACAAATCGTTTTAAGTATTTCATTACTCTTTTCCCAACATAATGAATGATCAAATCCAAGTATAATGATAATGACAATGACATGTCGAACAAATCTACTCTATCCATCCATCCCCCAAAACAACATAGCTCATTTGCTTTTATTGGGTTGGTGTTTTGTCTCCGTTAATAATTCAGAAGGGCATGAACTTGTAGAAACTTGTAGACGGCTTATATCAAAAAGCGGATTGAATGACAATGACGGAGTATTAATAGGTTAATGAGAAAAATAGGGAAATAGTCAGTGTTAAACAAGAAGCGTTTTTTGAATAAATACGAAATGGAAGTTCACTCACACTTGCCATTACATTCATGTATGAATCCATATTAGATGAAGGTAACTTAACCAGGTGGTTTGAGTTGAGTTGAGATCCGGAATTTTTTATGGGGTTCCATATTATTTAGGGGAATGTGTTTCCAATAATGATATTACATTTCAGGAGGAACTTTAAAAACAAGGGAAACAATCCATGTTATTATATGAAGCCGTTTTCTTTGGTGGTAGTTTGAGGAATGATCAAAGTGGCGCTGGAAAACTAACAAGTTTTTGTATTTCGATTGACAACTTCACCCAGCCATACATATAATCAACAGGGGAGCTATTTGTCAGAAATTGGAGGAAAAATTAACAGAAATGTTGATCCAAGTTGGACAGCTTTAAATATTGCTTGATTAGTACTTACATGTCCTATCCGAGTTTTGAATTGACATGGAAATATCATGTTTGTCTGATGTTCATTTAAAACTTCAGATAATATGACTAGTTTGAATTCGGGGAAAAATTGTAAATCCGAGTGAGAGCCTTTTCATTTTGTTTGTAGAGGAAAAACAGCTTTCATTTTGAGAAATGAGCTGGGTTTTTATTTTTATTTTGCTTTGATTGGGAATTGTAACTAGCTCTCCATTTCCTTCATTAGTTTCAACAAGAATTGCCCTGTTGAACGTTTCATTGTTTGGGTTGGCCCATTTCATATGCTTCATATCCTACCAAGTTTTAGAAAACTCATTCATTTTCCCCCTGAAGTTATCTTTGTTTGTTCCAGGAAGGAACAGAGCTAAAGTGCGTGTCTGACTGTAATAATGGAGCAAATATGAATACGATGTCATTCAAACCGGATCTGATCAATGGAATAGATGTGAAATAATATGCATAAGGGAGCATTTGTTTAAAGGAGTTTTGATGATGATGATGCTGGTGGTGGTGAGGGGAAAAATATCCTGATATTTACAGCTTCAAAATCCTGATTAAAGTCCCCATACAAAAAAAACGAACGCTGCAACAACCCTTTCTCAAGTTACTCTTTTTTATATTGTGGAGTTTGAGTGGGTTTGCATAGATTTGTTTGGGATTCATAAGTTTCCCACATATTGCTCGGGAAATAATTATGTATTGTTTTGGAGATTTTCTTTATTCGGTGGAAAAGCATCAAGTTTTAATATGATGGGGATCGGATGTCGTGATGATGTGATGTAATGCTGTCGCACGCTTGCGATATAAAAAAAACTTGCTGATCTTATGACGTTTATAATACCAAAAAAACGTGTTCATATTGTTGTATGGGTTATGTGTACGATAATTCCTGTTAAGAAATTGCTCATCTATTTGTTTGAATTTTGAATAATGCAAAAACATTAAATATTGCGTTTGTCAACTTTAGGATTAGCAAATGTGTTTCAGCGCCGATATATGTTTTGGTTTTACAAATATTCTCACATCACAAACAGATTGTCCATATCCAAAGTAAATGTTATTAATGAATTTATGTCGTTACTAAATTTTAGAAGCATCTTTCGTTCATTTAAAGACGATCCTTTAAAATGTATTTATATCCCAACAGCTAACCAACAAGTCGGTCCCAATCCATTTTTAGAAAGCAACTCCAAAAATCTAAATATTATGTTTTTACGTAAATCGCATTTTCAGAAAATGATTTCTGTAGCTGGTCCAGCAACAGTAACAGCAACAGTGGATGTCATGTCCATTATTATCATTTGTATTACGTTATGATATGACTACTGACTATACCCCTTCATATGCATTGTCCTCATGAGTTTCTCTTTATTTCATTCCATTCCAAAATTTGTTGTTTCCTTTCTCCCTTTTCACGGACCATTTGAAAGACGGGTTGCAGTTGCAGTTGCAGTGTTTTCCGCAAACCAAACCACTTCACTCGTTCTCGGACTCTTGAAATTGAGCATGGCATGAGACATCCATAAATAAACATTGGTTATATTCCACTGTCGAGAGCAGAGGCATTAATACGGATACGGGCAACAATCAATCTGACATTGGCATCATGTGTGACAATATTAATTGCTAAATGGAACAGCCCATCATCGACCATCAACCATCATCCCTTGTTAAATGGGATGGATAATGATATGATGATGATGATGAGACAAAAATAGAGTAATATAATATATTTTCCCTTTGGGGCCAAAACAGACAATCCCTCTTTGATTCTTTTTCCTGACCTACGAAAAAAATATAAATATGGGATGGAATGGAACAACAAGTTCGAAAAAATGGAAAGAGACAATGTGAATGGCCCGTCATACCAAAAATGCATTGGAGATAAACAAACACCATTTCATTTTCATTTTTGAGACAGGAAGATAGCAAATAGCTCATCTCTTATGATTTGTTGGAGTTCCCATCGGATATGAAGATACCGGATGGGATGGATGGGATGCAATGCACTAAAAAACATGTTGGATTCTGTCTTTCTCGAATGGATTGAAAAATTATTCGATGTTGAGGAGAATGCGCTGGGGTAGCCCTCTAATGGCTTCATTCAAGTGGAAACAACGTCGTTTTGAAATGAAATAATATTCCAAATGCAGATTCATTCATTCATTCATCATCATCATCATCATCATATCAGTCATGTGAAAACTTAATAGCATAAATGCATTCTAGTTATCTTTGACTCTGGCTACAAGTCAAGTTTGAAATGGAAACTAATTTAATTGTTTTTCAATTTGGGAATTACACTCTAAATGGTTGAGATAATTCGGTTGTTGTGACCGGACACGGGAAGAATGGAAAGATGTCTAATCACTCAAATAAGTTGACATAAGACAATGCAATTTGTAAGTATGGCTGGACTTGAAAAAAATCATGTACAAAATTAAGGACATGGTCATGGCCTAAGCACAATAAATTATGACTAGTCAAGTGTGCCTCCATCCCCAGTCCTATCCAAATCCACCCCGAGCCACGCCATAAAATGAGTTGTTTTTCTCTGGTTATTTCCAAGGTTGAATGTTAAATCCTGAGGATTTAGAATGTGACTCTGACAATAATCAACAGTGTGAAAGGTGAATGCACAAGAGTCAAACTCAAACAGGTGCATAACCAGAACCAGACACGATTGTGGATCGAGTGAGCAGCCCATTTCCCTCCACTCCCGTAAAATTTTTGCTATAGTGCCCATTCAACTGGATATCTTCCCCTGAATTATATTGATTCCGCTGTGGGCGACCATTATACCCGGCCATTTCTGGAACATTTGTCCTGACGAATGGATGTGCGTATTCCAAACTGGTTATGTGATCACGATCACGATCCCAAATGTTAATAGATTTCGTTAAAGCGTTTCCATTCCGGGAAAATAAAGGGTTTTTGTTCGTTAGGAGGCGAGATAAATGAATAAAATGGAACATAACAGTGGAAGCTGATGGAAGTGGATGGAAGTTAGTTATGGAAAAATGCATTGAAGTTTGTGGAGTGGAATAGCATCCAGCTATTACAAACTGTAACTGGATCAACAACAGCGGTTTGAACTGATTATTCCCTATTATTAAATGGGTTTCACGAGCATAGCCATCCCCATTCTTAATCCTACCTGGGCAGTTTGTAATACTGGAAATCTAAGTAATGGGCTGGTTGGAGGATATTATGCGACAGGGAACTAATGAGCCTTTCCGTGATCCCGCTGGGGTGAGTGGAGGGGAATGCCTAAATTGGCGATGTGACTGACGATGCTGAGGAAGGATGTCTTGAAAGTATTTAAAATGATCGGGATAACGACGATGACGATATAGAGCCATAGCCATACATCTTCATAAGGGAATGAAGGAGAATTATTCAATGCTCTTTAATCTTTGATGGAAGGTCGGTGATAATGATATTGATAACACAAAAGACATCAACAAGCCCATACCACCAATGCACTCGATGGAATGAAAAGGGTGGAAATGAATGTTTTTGTTCGAAAAATTAAAATAACGCAGCAATGTTATTGTACTTATAATATGGAGTGGTGCTTATCGAAAAAAATTATTGTCAAAATTGAAATGTACCCTTGCAGCTCCTAATCTAATCACTCCTGCTTCCCATTATATCGGGTTCTGATAATTTTTCTGTGTACATCGAGCCAAGCCAGACCACTTCCAAACAAAAATATAAAGAGGGAAAACGTTAAAATGGACGTTAACTAAAGTATGGCAAACTGACATTTGTTTATTCCTGTCTAGCCATTTGTTTCCCTTAAAAAACGCATTCATGATTATAGACATTAATTCAAGCCAAGCTTCCATTCTTTCACCAAAGTCGATTTACGTTATTTGTAGGGGAAAGTTAGCGCAGGGAATTAATAGCTGTAGTTGACAGAAATTACTGACATTATGAAAGGACAGTAATACACACGCAATTCGAGCCGAATCCGAATCCGTGGCTGGGAAATTCGAACAAAAAGACAAGTCTTGTATTTCTACACGAATGTATACAAAAACAATCATATTGAGTCATGCGATGGAGGAGTCCAGATGTTTTTCGGGATGGAAATGTAAAATTATGAAGGGGAAGTGAGAGAATGAAGTATGATCTGATGATAATGAGAGAAAACAATAGTCCGTGTTTTTGTCTGGGAGAAAGGCCCCCTTGCCATGAGTCAACATTTGACTTGGCTTGGCACACATCAACAATTGGACACGCAATTGCACACAATCCTTGGGGAAGATTGGATGGATGCCTATGCCTATGCAGGTTTGAGTAATAAATATATGGCGTAAGCTACATAATTACCTTTAGCCTTATTAGAACTTTGTCTATATCACATATTATTTAGGATATCAATTTAGATGCTTATAATCAAATTGTGGAGGGAGCCTATCATCACCAAGGCTGTTTTTTCTTCCGCATCCTTTTGTAAATGGAGGTGTTGTGATGATGATGATGAAAATAGTTATATTCATGTAGGTTCTTCATAAGATGAAATTTTAATTTGCTAAATGTAAGATCATTTTCTTTACGTCACCAGCAATTAGAAAAGGAAAAGATATTTGGTTGCAACATACATTACTTTCTATATTCGTTATCGGGAAAAATTAAAATAATGACTGCGAATCAATCCAATGCAAAAAAAATATGGCGAAAGATGCTAAAATATTGTCAAACTCCTTTTTACACAATTTCAAATAATGTATCCCTTTATAATGCAACCTTCACCCATTTCGTATTCATCCCCATCCCATTTTCCCCACTAGCTATAGTGTTGCTTCCTCCCTTATGTATCCATTAGAGCCTTATATTTATCCCCCTTTGGAAGCAACAGTGGCGTTCCTCTCCATAAAAAATCTTAAGGTGAAAGTACCACAGCTCAACCTACAAATAAATACATATAAGTAGGTAGTATATTTATGTATGGGAAAGGAGTAGATGAGATGAGATGAGTACCGTTGTTCCGCCCACCTCCAGAGGGATTCAGCAGATTAGTTGGCTGGCATTCAACTGTAATCTACATAATCATTATCATCCTCATTCCCAACCTGGGAAAGAAGTGCTATTCAAGCGAGTGTTGAATGCATAGGATCGGAGGATCGGATCGAAAGCTGGCATCCGAACAAAAAACATTTGTCAAAATCATATTAGTAATTTCGCTGCACTTTGACTTTGTTCTAGGTTTTTGTGCTGAGCCATTCACTCCCCCTATCCCCAAACTTTTATTCACTCCAACTATATTTACGCTAGTGTGATCCAAAGCAAACTTACCCGACAACAAAATGAGCTGTGGTGACGTTCCTGATGCTGATGACGATGATGACAACATCGCAAAGACAAAAATCACACTGGATGAATGTCTCTCCTTTTCTTTTCCTTCCTTCCATGACATTTCCTCCAAACCCGTCGCTATTTCCAGTAAAACGGGAAGCCCAAATAATAAAAAAAATAGAATGACAAGAGCCAACACGGAGAAGAAAAAAATACATCCGTATAAAACTAAAACTGCTTGCTTTTTTGGTTGGACTACCTGACTAGCATGACATGAAATGGAGAAAGCCAAAAACGGGATGGGATGAAAATGGAGCTAAGTGAAGTAGATTTTATGGTTGGATAAGTGCTTGGATTTTCTAAGCTCACACAATACTTCCTGAGTTGTCTCTCTCATTCGGATTGTGAGAAATATGTATATTTTTGGAAGGGAAGGATGATGCTTCCCTCTTCCTCCTAAGTATAGTAATAAACATTGTGAAAGTAAAAAGAGAAACTGGCTGGATGGGTGGGAAACTTGTGATTTTCCTGTTGTCTCTTATTCATAGAGAATCCTTTTGTTTTCTTTACTTAACCGGGGATGGAAAGATAGAGAGATTTTGTGAACACTTTCCAAAGGGTAGTTTTTTGCTTGTGAATAAATACGAATGGGAAGGGAAGGATGATGATGAATCAAAAGGGAAGCTAGCATTGCATGGCTTTATTCAACACTTTATATAAATGGGGAGTTTATTCTGGGATGAATTGTCAGAGGTGTCAGGAGAAGGTAAAATTGGAAAGGAAGAGGAAAATGAGGAATAAATAGGAATATAATAATATAGGATGATGATGAGATTCTAATATGGATGGGAAGAAAGAGAGAAAAAAATTATTTGACTCGGGAAGAGGTTTTTTTGAAAAAATGTGATATAGTAAAAAAATGTCGTATAGCCAATGAGATGGTGACATTATTATATCCATTGTAGATATCGGGAAGAATAATCATGTCTTTGTTGAAAAATGTGAGGTACTTAAGCTCCTGCATAATGGGAGTATTTTTTTCTCTCTTGAGCTGGATGGAAGTCGACTTCGAAGACATTGATGATGATGATGATGATGATGATGATGATGATCAGGAGGATTCAGGAATGTATATGTTTCTACTAAATTGTGTCATTTAATGGGGAATGCAACATGTCATGTATGTATTTGATAGGGGATAAAGGCTAAAATCATTGTTTATAGTTTATGCCCTATGAAAGGAGAAAGGAGTCTGTTTTTTTGGTCTCTCTTTCTCGATGACACAAGTCGCGCATTAATTTCTCCTATAGATATCTTCCCAGGTCGTTTTACTCTTTTCCTACCTATAGCGTTTTTTTATAAGAGAATGGGAAAAAGGAGGTTAACTAGAAAAGGAAAAAAAAGGATAGACAGTGAAAAAGATACATAGGTTTAGTAGCGCAGTGTAGTTGAGTTTATAGGTTTTTGGGAGTCTTTTGGGGGACGTGCATCCGTCCGTCTGTAAGCAACCCGAACCCGGGTTCGATTCCAGGTGGGTTCGGCAAAGTTTTGTTTTAAAAATCCATCCAATAAGAAGCAAATTCGTAATTTAACAATATTTACTCCGTGTTTAGTGCAGATTTATTTTTATTCTACATACAAGAAAACATTAAGTTGTCTTGATTTTAGCCGTAGCCGTGAGTCCGTTAATACGTCAAGTTCGATGCCTGGCGCGGTCGATATTATTTTGGACCAATATAAATTTGTCCATTGCGAACTTTTGTTGTTTATTTAAATTTACCGGAATTTATTTCTGGGTGATTTTCTTACAGGTTTTCTCCTCATAGATTGCTATAGGTTGCGCTAACTGCGCCATCCCTATTTATAATCGCCATTATTGCTTAAAAGCTACTAAAACCAGAATCCCCTGCTATGTATGTTTATATAACCTTACAAGTTAGTATTTACAATAATGCATTTTTCCCTCTCTCCTTTTCCTCCAACATACATTTAGAGGAAGACTGTGACTGTTTTCTCTCTGTTGCTTCTCCTTCCTTAGTTTGATGTCACGCCATTATGCACTGCTTACTCCTGTTACGCCTAAGCTCAGCTGATGGTAACGAGAGATGAGGAGAACAGAAAAGTCTTGGCTCCAAACTGGAGCTCCCAGTCCCAGTTTTTCAGGGACAGCTTCAATTTTCCTCTACATTTACAAGACGGCTTAAGGAATGGAAGGAAGGGAAATGACAAGGGCCATTGTTGCCCCAAAAAAATCTTCTGTTGAGTGTCTGACTCTGCATGTTTGCATATGGCTTAATAATAGAGCTGGAAACATCTTCTCCA
>JAQGAG010000392.1:0-16642 GCA_034696835.1 Lepidocyrtus lignorum
CAGAGAGAAAGTTTAACTTTTTTCTCAACAATCAATTGACTGAAGTAATGGCTTATGCATAATCCGCAAAGGAGTTTACCATGTCTTGAATATGCTGAGATATTAATGGTTTGTCACAACCCATGTGGATTTTCCTAAGCACTGATTGAAATCAGAAACTACCCAAGTTATAACGTTTTAATGAGCAATTTGCATGCTACATACGAGAGGGGTGCATAATCCTAAAGTAAGCTGTAAATATTTAAAAATTTAATTTTTTAATCAAATATTTCTTGCGTAATGCAAAGCCCCACTGAATAAGTAAGTAGAGTGACATTTAACACAAGGACACAGGGACAACGTTACAGTGGGGGCTTAGGATAAAAGCGAAATTGCATGTGAGACGGTGATACACTTTGGAGGTTGGATAACCCACCTTCCATCCATTCCATTTCCTCGTTCCATTTTGATCCTTCTCAATTTTTAATTAACAATGGTAGGAAAGGAAGGAAATGGAGTGCACTTTCTCTTTGGATTACGTGAAGTAGATCTATTTCTGGAAGGAAGTGAAAAGAACTCCTTCTTTGTCCATTTTGAGTTTCTCGCTTTCCGTCCAACTACCCACACATCAGGCTTACTGGTAGCTGAACCAACACTCAAAAACTAAGTTAAGG
Organism: Lepidocyrtus lignorum; assembly: GCA_034696835.1. NCBI lineage: Eukaryota > Metazoa > Arthropoda > Collembola > Entomobryomorpha > Entomobryidae > Lepidocyrtus > Lepidocyrtus lignorum. Next base: position 654 of record JAQGAG010000392.1, read on the forward strand.
TGAATTTGTAAATACAAGAGATTCGATAAAACTTCATTATCAGGTCCAAACTCCAAAGTTTGTCTACCTCGTTTACTTTTCCACTTCACTCTCCGGCATCCAAAGTTTATATCGAGGATAGAATAAAAACTACTTTTCTTATTCTTGTCCAACGATAGATGGATACTCTTAAAAAAGCAACGGAACACACGTCACTTTTCTCAAAATTCCATTTCATAACATCAAAACCAAGAGAAACATGCATTACATGAATTCATCTGTGGAGCAAACACCACCAGTCAAAACGTTAAGGAGAAAACATGGAGTGAGGGGAAATGGTGAAAATGGAATATGAAAATTTTTCTCTCGCTTTCCGAATTTCATTTCTATCACCTTGAAATGCCTACATTCATTTGTAACGGGACATGGAAAGGGAAGTGGGTATCCAATTTCAGGAGAATTCCTCCTTTTCTGTTCCAGCTTACGCGACCATACAACTTGTGTGGATGCAGACGCTTCCTATAATTTCCATTTTGAAAACGCTCGTTTTTTTCCTCTCCTCTCCTTCCACTTATCCAGGAGGGGAATTGTGGCAGCTGCTGTGACTGTGACGAGATTACAAGTCCAGAGTCTCTAGCTCATTTGAATTTAGACAAGACGAAAGTCACCAGGCTGGAATAAGAAGATTTTATTGCTGGTTTTGTTTGGCGAAAAAGGAGGCACACCAAGAAAGCTAACTTGGGAAGGGGGTATAATGCGTATCACAACTGTTCATAGTTCTTGACTCCTTCTCACAAGAGGAGCCCCCTTCCCTTGTCAACATTTCTACAAAAAAGGAGATAACGAATAAATAAGCGTTTTCGCCTATATGATTCCTTCCAAGAGTCGATTTAATAATGTCTTGAAGCGCACTTAAGCTCATAAACAGGAAAAGTCAAGAATTGGAGAAATACGGTGCTGAGTGGGCAAGATTATATTTAATTTAAATATATATTTCAACATTTCCCCCAGTTTGGTTGGATAATCCAACATATGCATAATCAGCAGTTTTCCTCATGTTCAAGTCAATCCCTAAATTAGAGGTTTCTTGGAAGTATGGCTCATAAATTGATGGGATTGTGCTCATTTCTTGACCTCCTATATTACAGATATAAGACGTGTAATTACTAGTGTCATCCCTTCCTGGAAGGAATTTCACTCCCTGTCATCAACCAAAGTAATCAATTTTATTGACACATTACCACTACTTAAAGTAGGTTGGTATGTTAGTATAATTTACAATTATCATCTTACTAGACGAGTTTAAAATGCTGCTAAACAAGTGAAAATATAAAACATACCATATTTGACCTATTTTAATAGCTTCAGACATTTGAAACTTTATACTTGACTAGGAAACATTTTATACTTGGCTGGACCAGGGAATCAAGTTTCAAAATGATTGGTCTCCCTCATTCTGCCGCTGCCTTACCTAATAAAAGACAGCAATTGAATGGAGTGGATCAAAATGAATGAGAGGTAAGTCACATCACGATCCCAAGCTCATCACAATACATCAAGACTACTTTATTCAGCCTACGAAAAAACAATACAAAAACAAGAAATGGTAGCATAAGAAAGTGGATCTGCCTTTGCTCCTTGCATTGCTTAGTCAAAGGAATATATGGTTCCATGAATGGGACATTTGACTCTTATTGCCTCATCTAGGATGACGAGACCGGTTATTATTACTTAACTGTCTATCGCTTCACGGTAGACTAGATAATAATAGGCGGATGCACCTACGTATGAAATCGATATCGAATAAAAGTCTGTCTTCCAGGTTATATACGAGCGCGTTTAAGATTCAAATCAAAAAAGGAAGCCAAATGCAATGCATGTATGTGTGCAATGCATTGTAAGTGGATTTGATGACTGCGTTGATGCAACAGTTCCACTTTTTTCATACACAGCACCGTTAACATAAGTAGGAGAGGAGACATTGCATTCGGGATAACATCATCTTCATATTAAGAGGGTTTTTGAATAAGATGCCAATCTCTGATAAAAATTGTCTCGGCCAACTTCACATAAATGTACCGAGACGGGATTGTACAAAAGGCAGTATATTTTGACTATCTTACCAAAAAGAGTGAGTTCATGGATGTAAGGGAACATTGGTTGGATTCTAGTTACTTTTTGGTAGAATATTATTACTCTGGAACATGTTACGGGATTACAGTCAAGTTCGGCCAACCCACATACCCAACAATATAGATTCCAGCCATGATATAAAAAGTTAACTATAAAGGGAAAACTGTTATCATAATCAATTGTATATATCTGCCGTCTCCCCACTGCACTCTCCACTCTTCTATTTTCCTTTCATTAGGAAGGAAGAGAGAGGATGGGCGAGTTATGTCAATTAAATGTGATGAGCTAAATAAAACGCGCCCCACCCAATCCATCAAATTGTTTTGGATTAGGAGTCCTAATTGAAATTACTCCAAATTCTCCCTATTTAATAATCATTTGCTCAAAGCTTTTATGGAGTTTCCCATCTATAGTTAATGAAAAGGTGGGTTGTTGGACGTGGACAACGGGGGAATGTTGCGTGGCTCGTAGGTAATTTAATTCCATAGTTCTTTAGTGATCAGTAAAGCATGAAAAGTCCATGAAAGGAAAATGTATCAAGTTCTAGAAGTTGACGATTAGATAACAATGGAAATCTATCTGAAATAATTGAAAGATGCGCCTGCAACTGTATATCTTTCTTAGCCACGTAGTCGAAGAAAGAAATAGTTTTTCCTTTGTATTCATTTACACAGTAGTGCCCATCTAGGTACTTACCTGTCGGCTTTCGCATTTCGTCAAAAGACTCATCAATCCTCTGCAAATTCTTCAGCGTAACAGGTAGTGGTTGGGACGCAAGGGTTAGTCCTCTATCTTGATCAACATCAAGAATAAAAATTTTCGTATCTCTCACTGACACGCGTGATGGAGCACAAAACCTTCGATGATGATATCCGAAACCATCAATTATAATTGCTGTATTTTCCAACGCACGATCCCCTTTAATGACACGTTTCACTCTAACGAGAATTGCATACCTTGCGTCATCCCTGGGAAATGTAATCCGCCCTTTGTTACCCTCCCCTGAATTTTTAGTGTCGACAGTTGAAGTTTTTGCGAATGAGTTTAAAATAGACTCTTGCTGTGGAAGGTGCCCTCCCCTTCTCCGTTTTAGACTAGATTTCAACCGGTGCCAGAAATCGGAGAAAAATCGTGAATTTGAAGATTTTGACTCAGCTTTTACCAACAGCTCTTTATGAACAACCGGGTGGGGATAAATGCTATCGTTTTCGGTACTAATCTTTTCATTATTTGCAGTTTCCGATTTTTCTGCATTATCCGTGAGAATGATGGCATGTGCAGTTTTCTCAATTGAATGGCCATTTTCTTCAATTTCGTTAGGATTGAATGCACTTTCAGTGTTGGAAATTGAGTATGAGCTGGCATCAAACCCAGCATGGGTGACGGAAGTCTTAGGTTGTTCCCCTCTGGAATCTTCCCTTTTTCTTCGTCGGTTTTCATTTTCCTTACTTTGAGAATCGGATGCATGATAGGAGTCGACTGTCATGTAAGCATTTTCCCCGATATAAATACTTTCCAAGGGTTCGGGGTGGTTGTGCCTTTCAAGTGGATATAATAATGAAGAACTGCTGCTGTTCATGCCAGTGTTATTATTATTGCGATAACTTTCTGTTGAAGGGCCTCCACCACCACCACCGCCCCTCTCAGCGTTGCCATTTTCGCTGGTAGACGATTTAAGAGGGATTTTTGTTACAAAAGTAGAAAAAGTTTGGCTCTGGCTGGCTGAAGTAGCTCCAGTATATCCTCCGTGGAGAAATTCATATTCGTCATTGTCACTGTCAGCCATACTCAAGATACCATCACCATTACCCGGTTGTGTACTACTTGTAATAACATTGATATAGTTAGTAGTCGTGACAGTGCCACCTCCACTGACTTCATCGTCCTCATCCTTTCCCTGGTCGTCGACACCATCACCACCATCAGCATATGTTTCGGTTGTACTTGTACTCCTGGTATTGGGGCTATGTTCGTTATTATTATGAACAACCATGACATCTTCCACTCGGCCAGTGAGTACCATTTGGACCCTGTCTGTGGAACCATATCTTAAGGCCGAGTTTATCAAACAAGATCCCTTAACCGCTCTACTGTGCCGGTTGTTGTTTACGAGGCTTTTAGGACTTTTTAAAGAACTGTTGTTTCTATTGCTCATATAATAATGGGGGGTTTCAGGAGATGGAAATGATGATGAAAATGAAAAGGGGACATTATTAGGATAAAACGAGGAGATATTTGGTAATGGCGATTTTCTCCATGGACTTTCTCCAGCCTTATAAGAGTTCATTCTGGTATTCTTTTCCCTTTCGTTTTTGCTATCGCGTGTCCCTTCATGGCTGGGGAAAGCGTGTTTGTTCGTTTTGTTCCTGTCTACGACGATCACATGGGACATGTGTGAAAAATTCCCTTTGGGAATCTCATGAACACTGCCACTACCACTGCTAATGTCAACCACTTCACTCTCTGCCGTTCTCACTGGAATCTGCACCGAGGAAAACATAATGTTTACTATTATGACGGCTAATATTTCTTTCCCCTTCATCGTGTTGCAGAATTTCTTTTGGGGAAAAATGGTCTCACATCCAAAACTTTGTGTTGTTGGAAATGCATGTACCCGTTACCGGTTCCAAAACACGCATAAATGGCGGAAATTGGCTCACAAACAAAACGACCACTTTAAAGTTTAGATGAAAAAGGCGTTCAGTCTACTTTCGCACGAGCTATATATTATCTAGCTGGAATATTGCACGTAACAGTGATTTTTTGAAATGATGCCGGCTTATATAGTAACCGGTGATCATAATCGTGCGCGTGCTTTTTTAGAATGATCAATGCTCTTGACAAGAGAAGGAGATATTGTTTTATGTAGTATTTGGTAATTTTCTTAGTCGGGAAAGTAAAAAAGTGAGCCTTGACTCCATGAAGCATGTAAAGTATTGACTAGTTTGTGGAATCTACCTGTTACCTTTTATTCATCAAGGGATTAGGTATTCCTATTATTCACAGGGCATTGTTGTGTGATGATGTGTTTTTGTTGGGTGTAAGGTAAAAAAGGTTCATTTCTTCAGAATTACATATCGTTACACCCTGTGGGATATCTTTGTACGTAAGGACGTTATTAGTTGTAGTGGCCACATGAGTAATAATGCTCATGAGGGTTTTCTTGGCTTGGAAGAGAATGAGGGAGACTCACGATAAGATGGGGAAAAGGGAAAATATCCTTTAGTCCACCAAAGAGGTCCATTCTAATAATAAATATGCATGAACTTCTTAATGGACTTCACAGCTTGTAAAAATACAATCTTGACGAGGTGAAGGGAAGAAAGAGATCATCGCGATTGTACTTGTTATCCTATGCAATTATCCAGTCATATTTCATGCTGGAGGAAACATCGGTGGATCTTGTCTTGTATTTTATGTAAATATTACAATTTGTTCGCTTTTCATCATTATAAGGGCATTTATGGATCGTACAAATCTTTATATATCGAAGATTTGGAGATTTGAGGGTAAAAATAGTTGGCCGTCGAAACTCACTTACGCATTTTTTTAAATTACGCTGCTGAGCCAGATATCAAGACTAGACCCAGATTCTTTCTGGAAATTATTTTTACTTTCGTAATAATACAGGAATACCTGGATAACTTGGATAATTTAACGATTTAAATTTTACGACCTGGGAATAATGGCCTTTGTCGTGCAAAACTTTTCGATCTTTAATGATCATGATTATGAGAGATCATCACGCTAAGTCAAGTCAGTCACACAAGTTGGGCTATTTTTGGTGTAGAAAATGCCGAAAAGGATCGGATCAACAAGAATATATCTTTCTGAACAATGTGGTGGAGATCTTCAATCTTTGAAGTTCTGGGAGACTAACGACTTTAACGACCAGTTTCAATAGCATATTGCTATTGTCGCCTTTCACATGACTTCTAAGAAATTAATGCATTTTATTAGCTGTAACATAATGGTTTACATGGGAAGTTCAGCTTTGGTGAAATCTTTTGAATTGCATTACAAGAAATATTACGGGGCAATGAGACCATTGCTCTTTTCCACTAATGACGACCCCTTTCCATATGCCATTTTGAAAATACTTCTGAAGTTTACGTGCTTGTCATTTGTCACACAAAAGTTTTATTTCTACAAGATATCTCCTCCTGCGCATTAAAGTCTTGAAAAGTGTTGTTTATTATGTCGGGGGGTCACTCAGTCAGGGGTCACGATAACACCAAACACGATCCGCGTGTATATTGGTCATTGATCATGTACGCTTAATTTTAAACGCTTGTTTTCTCAGAATTTCCTCCAAAAACCTCATCGCATACCTTTCAAAATATGTAGAAAACGAAGTCAACTAAACCGATGGCGTAAAATACTTTAGAAGAAAAAATGGGCAATATAATCTTAGAAATAATAAAAATGGACAACGGGAAACCTTTTCCCGTCAATAAAGAAAAGGGGATGAACACCCGACGAGTTTAGTGGGTCATAAACCATCTCCCTTTTTACATCTCGTGACGTTTCAGAGGGTGACAGTGACAGTCAGAGGAGAACAAATGATGATCATCACTATCATGACCAAAACATCAAAGCCTCCAAGTTTTTAAGACATCTTTTGTACTTTTTTTTATTGTACTTTGAATCTCAATTCCTCATAAATGAGAGAGGATAGTTCTCCCTATTAAAATACCAACTTGATTATGTACATGACATATTACATATAAGCCAAAGGTAACATTTCAGGAATAAAATATTTCTCTCAATTGGAAAAAATTATGATCCTCGAAAAACCGTTTGTTATCACTGGAGCAAACACGCTGGAGGCTTACACGTTCCTCCTGCTATGCTCTGCAGGAGCCTTTGTTAAAGGAAAGGGTGACTAGATTTTTTAACCACATTTCCTCCATAATTTTCTCTCCCGCTCTGGTTGTTTATTTAAAAACCAAATAATATGTCGTAATAATATAAGGTATCCTCTCGTGATAGTGTCGAGGTGGCCGCTCGTGAAAGAAAAGTAGCAATTTTTATGAGAGCCTAAATAACCCTGAGAACATAATGAAGAACAAGTTGTAAAAGTATATCATTCCCAGTGTGGAACTTATGTTGGTCAGCCTGACGGCATTTTGGACAAAGTTAGCTAATAAACTGACCAACAAACATTTTTATTCCTTTTTACATTTTTTATTGCTGGAAGAGTTATTTTTGTTGTAAAGTCGATGCGTAAAGGGCACAAAGGTAGATATTTTCTGGAAGTTATATTTATATTTCCAGTGAAATTCTCTAAATCCACTACATTAAGTATTGCTAAATCTTTATCATCTTTAAAGGGACTGTGAAATGGGATATCTTGATTTCCTGATTTTCCAGATGAGATGATGATCACCAAACTTGTTAAATGTAAATCACTGGAAATGTTAAATTTTTCTCAAAGAACATGACGGAAACAGCCATATTAAATGGGAACTAATGTCTTTCAGACATTTCAAACTTTCTTCCGTTTCCTACTTGAAATATCCCCATAAAGATCCATTATCTGCCCATTTCATTACACATTAATGTAAATGTAAACATCAACTTTTCCATCACTTTTACGGCTGAAGTTTCAGTGGTAAATTTTTAGGAAATGTTAATCATTCCGTTTTAAACCAGTTTGGGACTCATCATAATGGTGCCACAGGGTGACTAAAATATAACTCGACATATTTAGGCATATTTTATCATCGTCAAAAACGTAAAAACTGACTTTTGAAGTTTATCTCTACTGGAAAAATCATTTTGCTGACCAAAAGCCAAACAAAAATAGAAATGGAGGCTTTTCCAGTGATAAGATTAATATTAACTTTGTATTACTTTTAACCAAAAAAGGAGCATTCCTTCCCAGACATCATCATTGCTGGAGAGTTGATCATTTCGGAAGAATTTTAAATGCATTTTTAAATGCAAAAGTAAATGAAGTTGAAGCAATGCAGCCCCCAAGAGCAAAAGTTCAGGGTAATGCAATGCACCCTGTCATAATCAGAGAAAAAATAATGATGGAGTTTTCTCCACATCATTTTCTTCAAATCCAGCTGACAAGTCATGTCTCAAAGGCACCCACATTTAGAGGCAATTATGTATTAAGCATAGTGTAAGTGGGCGAGTGAAGAGGATGCAGTCCAGTCCGATGCACTTTATCTTCAAATCGACTCAAACGCAAGTATTCAGAAAGTCTCGTTGTTTCTCTGTTAAAGTAATCAATTTCTGAGCTTGATATCAAACAAAGCTGTAGAAGTGGGCAAGTTCAAGTCGTCCCTCAATAACTTGACCGTCATCATCAGTTGATAAGTACCGTAGCGGATGGATAGCCAGAAATAAATTTTACCGATATGAAATACGATTGTTGTAAAAATGTGTATTATTGTAAGCAAGTTACGATCCTCAAGATGATAAGATATGTCTCGTTTTGGTGTTATAAAAAGAACGCGACCCTACAGAAGGAGGGTGTGTGTCCGTAAAGATTGAAGTGTGGTATAGTGTAATAAAGGATGCGAGGGTATTTTTATAAAAATAAATAACTATGCAAGTCATAAGATGCATTTAAAAAAATCATAAAATGTGTTGGAGATCTGGCTGATTTGACCAGATAAGAAATATTAAAGTTATGCATAAATAACTTTGAGAGAAGAACATTTCCCCGTGTGGATGGGATGGAGTTGTGTAGCTGTAATAATAAGACAACTGAATCTATTGTCATGCTGTTATTCATATTATGGATATTATTTTTCAAATTCTCATGTGAAGATTGAAGGCTAACATCCACATAAACATCCCTCCAAGTGATATGATGCGTACTTTATGTTCAGCCCTTCTTTCCAACCACCCGATAGTTCCTTAAAGTAGTTTATCAAAAACGGGATCATAATTTGGCCCAGACACTTTTCCGAGAGCTGAAATGGATCATGAATGAGATCTTTCTTCAGGGATGATCATATTCCTGCTATATCTGTCCATTCGAAGCTAACGTCCAATCTATTTTAAACTTCTCCAATAAAAAATCACTTGGTCTAGGCTAGTTTAGTTTTGTAATGTATATAGTTAGCCTTATACATTTACGAGTGAAAAATTGTTAGACAGGCGTGATTTTAAAGTGCCCATTTTACAACCCTTTACAACCTCAGCTTACATATTGTTCATAACAAGCTGTAACTAATAATAAGCGAGTTTTTATTTGAGGGAGGACAAACAAGGCTCTTGGTAAATGAGCATCGTTATAAGGCAGTAAAATAAATTCCTTAATAACAATAACAATAATAAAGTGGGATCGTTTCACAAAGTATTGGTGTACCAAGATGTTAGTGATAGGGTGGCGATACTGATGCTGTTGAGTAAGCTAGTAAGAGAAACTTTCTTGACTGGTTGGGTACGGACTGACAAAAATTAGTTTTTTACAGCGCAACATTGTTATGATATTATTAATAATTATTGTTTAAAAAAGTCGAGTAAGATGATGTATAATACTCGTTTATTCCAAAATAACAAATAAGTAGAGACTAGAAGGAAACTCCCTTGAAATCATCCCAAAAATGACCCATTTCCCATGCACAATGCCCCATTCCTTTAAGCTAGATATAGTAATATATTTTGCCGACAGCAGAAATTCATTTACCTCCCCAAGTTGACATCACGGATGGATTGCTGCACACTTATGAAGGGAGTCAAGTATTCAAAGGCACGACAAAACAAATCGTAAACTAACCAGAAAGTAAGTCGTTGAATAATAAGGTTTTGTTTATCCTAAACAATCACCAATTTATCCTTTGGCTTAACGTGATATTCTCGACAACATTTTTTCTCCATTTTTGAGGGAATATGCTTGAATGACAAGGGAAAATAATGGAATAATGATTTGACTAAAGAACACAATATGAGATCATCTTTGTGGTTGGGTTTGTCTGACTGAGATCATATCTGGTCAAAATGCATGAAATGAAATGGATGCCATTAGGGAGACGCACAGTATGGGGAACAAGATGCACTTTAAGGTTTGTGCTTTCGGAGAAATGAGAAGTGGCTCGTTTTTTACCTCTCCGCCATATGCTACTGAGTATGAAAGATGAAAGGTGGAAACTTCGGGTCAAGAAGGTATTTAAAAAGTTTTTTTAGGTAGCACCAAGAAGAAAAAACCCGAGAAGCAGTTTATTTATCAAACTCCTCCATCCCCACAAATTCTGCATAAACTATATAAATGCATCCATTTGGATCGGATTTTGCTTTGGAACTCGCTCTAAGGCATCCATAATCGTCATGAGTTATGTGTTAAAACTGTTAAGTAAATGAAGGCAGAGCAAATGGATATGGATAATAATGCGAGAAGTTGGAAAGAAGACGTGAACGGGAAAAGGCCATCTATCTTCACTGGCTTTTTGGATGTGCGAAATTGCCAGATTGATTAATTGCACCGATTAGGGCAGGGAGCAAGTCAACAGGATGCATTAGAAGCCTCTTTCTGCAGCCAAATAACAGGACGGGAAAGAGTGAAGCAGTAATATAAAGAATCTTTTTTGTTGATTGTTGTCCAACGCCCACCATTTGTTATTATTCTGCAAAAGGTACTAAGGAGGAAACTCTTCTTGTACGAATACCACCACGAGTACTTTTCCTCAAGCGCCAGTTCATGCCCTGGGCCTTGACTTCGTGAAGTAATAAAATATGTATGGTACTACCGAAAGGGGATTAAAATTACACGTGAAGTTTCTCCCTGAATAGCATATCACTTTGCGAAACATGCTTATTACATCTGCAAATATCTTCATATCATTCCATACATGTTTGCACTTGGAATTTTAGGGTATAATTATTTTACATATTTATGGTGTTATAGAATCATAAAATGTATTACACTCAATAATAAACTCGTTTTTTACCAATTTTCCCTTCTTTGTAATGGAACAATACACGAATATAAAAAATTCGGTCATATAAAATGGTAGTGTTCCTCCATCAATCCTCGCATTATTTTTTCTACTTAATATTTTTTTGCAAAGTCACATTAATAATTTAATGATTTTCACAGGGATATTCCTGTCAGTTTCCACATCATTAATTAGCATAAAATATGACATGATACTAGAGTGTCAGCGGGAAAAAATTGAGACTTGGCAAGTCATTAAGTCACACAATATCCAACTTTGGGGTTATAATCACCCTCATCATCACTAACTACCATATACGAGTACTGAAAAGCTCTAGAAAATCTCAATAATCTTTATCCTCATTCATGTCATAGCCAACCACGCTCGGAGCTAAAAGTACCTCATCATCACAACTCCATTCCGCCACTCCGATAATCATCAGTCACCCAAGTTGGAAAATTATTCCTGTCGTGACTCACTTTTGCACTGGCACAACAATAGAGCGCATTATTACATGTCCCTGTAAGAATGTAAGAGGGGAAAAGGGTGAGACAAGACAATCCAGTGGAGTGCTGTTTTTGGCAGCAATAATAATAGGAGTATGAGACCACAGCTAATAAAAAATCCTTTGCTGTCCTTTCAAGAGAAATTATGTATGTACTTCTGAATTACGATTATCACACGTTTTCGCTAATAATTTATTACGCACAGACGCTGATGACCATGTTGATGGAGCCACAGAGGGAGGGGAAAATGATGTATAAAACATTAGCTTTTTATTATTTAGGGAATTTTCTGTTTTCAAATTCATTTTTAGCAGATTATCCCAACTCACAATTTGCATGTCTTGAACAAGTGCATAAATCATGCTGAGCGTGGACATTATCAAAGTGAGAAGGACAGTGACAGTGTGCATTTTCTATTCGTAATCTTTTTCAAGCGATGACACTATCATGGGGTGAGATAGCCATTAAATTTTTTAAAACAAAAGGAGAAAAAAATAATCCAGGCTATATACGAATAGGTACGTTTAAAATGGAATGATATTTTTTTGGTCCCGGTAACTAGTGACATGGAACAAGTAGAAAAGCTTAAATATTGCAGTTTTGGAGCTGGGCCATGCTCTCTGCTCTGATTTCGAGAGTTGGATTAATGTGAATATGTTTATTCCACTGACAGTCTGATGACGACGATAATGACAGGGTGAACATGACTGTCAAAAAATATGTCCTGCTATAACATTACATGAAAAGGCAAGTTGGAATGATGATAATGTTGATTATATTAAGTAATAAAGAGTCAGCCCTGCTTTCTCATTCTCACTCTTGATTTTTTCTTGGAAAAATGTCTGTAAACAATTTTGGCTTGTCTCCTCGCTTCAAATATGGTAAGGTGAAGTGAGAGAGAACAAGGCTTAGCCACCTTTAACTATTATGATTATTATAGCATTTAGCTCGAGATGGGAACACATCTTACATACCTGCACACAAGACAAGCCCCATTTTCAACTTCAGGCAATAGAGAAGATGTAACTGTATCAAAATGTTGCATGTGTAATGGAAGTTGAGAATGAAGGGGTAATTTGGATTAGGTACTTTGTGAGGTGAAGACAAATCTTAATAAATAAATTACATGCGTGCCAACATTCATGGACGATTAAGGTGAAGAGGAACAAGAGAAGACGAAGGAATGAGGTGGGTATTATACGATATCAGCTCTTCGAAGGGAAAATCTTCTTCGTATGACTCACGTCATATGCAAAGATTCATTCATTGTCCTATATGGGCTGAATACATAGTTCAAGATGAAAACATATCTCGCCTCTTTCGATTAAAAAGACGAAATAATAATAACAATATTCGCATTTGCATTAGCCCATAGATTATCCTTTAGTTCACGCACAATTGACTTGATCTCCTCTTGCTTTTCACACCGTACCACCTATGAGCTCACCACCTATGGCAAATTTTTACAATCATGGCCATTAGGTTGACTACGCACCATAAAACTTTGATAACCCCAGTGAAGCTTTTTAAGTGTCAATGTTTGCGTGCTTAATTTTCTCTTCCTGATACACATATTAAATTTAAGTGCTATTGAAATGGATGGATGGAGTGAGATATAGCCCAAGCAAAAGCTTGCTTGCTTTTTTGGCGAAATTCGATGGAATCTTAACTCTTGTGCAGGTTCATTTGAGCAGAAGATTTATATCAAATACGCATTATTACGAATCATTTGACATGGGCATGGAGGTAATCTTTATTCCCGTATGTTTAGGGATGTGCAGGTATGCAAATGTTTTTGTTGACAGTGGAGTTCTATCGCAATGTCAGTCATTTTCTGTCAATATATGAAAAGCAATAACTTTTTCCACCCTCGATGATGAGGATCAAGAAGATGATCTTGTTTGTAGAAAAGCACATTATTGCACACCAGCAGAGCAGAGGTATGATTACCAAAAAGGAAAATGAGTACCCGCACGCAGTACCTTTTTTCAACGGGGATGAAATGGCATACCTCTACGAATGCACTTGTTTTCGTGCTCCTTGTCCTTATAGTTCTGAGAGACATTACCATATTTCAGCACTAGAAGGGCGATGGCTTTTTGTTAATTTCCCTTCCCTAAAAGGAGCAGAGTCATTAGGGTTTCGATATTATTGACGAAAAATATGCGTGTTTGAAATGACTCAACCATGGAGAGACTCGAAGGAGTTGAGGTACAAAGAAAAAAGGAACTTAAAGGATCAAGATGTATTTTGTAATCATCTACTTGGGTTTTACCATGTGTGTTCCTCCACAACTATGGTAAGAAGGTAACAATAGGAAAAGTTTTGAAAACTTCTTGTTCTTCCCCTCTCCAGACTTCCAATTCTTCTCTATCTTCATTACTTGATTGAACCAAAATAAGAGAGAAAATGGAATGAAATAGCGATATATGGAAGCCTATCCTCCAGGAAAGGGTGTGCAAGTGAAAATGGCTGTTGATTTGAGGTTGTGGCTGTGTTACTCCGCAGTTGCAAGGTTGCAACTGCTGCTGCTCCTCTGCCAAATTTAGGATGATGACGAAGATGATTCAAAAACTTTTTAAGCACCATGTTCTCCTTCAAGAAAATGCAGACTTGGTTTGGTCTGGTTGTGGGAGAGAAACTACACACCAAATAGAAGAGCTTACAAATTCAGGAAGCTGATGAAGCGAATTTGCAGCTAATAATGAAATACGTCTATCCGGTTTATAGCGCTGATGGGGAGAGGCATGGCATCATCCAGGGATTCCTTTAGTTGATCTGAAGCGTATATGAATGCTTTTAGATTAGGGTGGGATGGAGTTGAAAAATGGTTGGTAAAACCAGAGAAAATTGATGTTGGAAATTAGTTGATATCTTCCCATTACACTTCATCATCATCACTGTATCATGCTTTTAGGAAATTATCATTATTATTGCAAGTACCATTAATCTGTTTATTTCATAATAAGCCGTCTCCCGTTGGAATCAAACTGGGAAAAATGGAGAAATGCGTATGCATTGTTTGATATTCTAAAATGTAAATTATAATCGAATCATTACTCATGCTTTATATGTATCGGATATTAATTTAGGAAGTTAGGTAGAAGAAATCTCTTTTGTGTCAAATTTTCTAACACTGGCGATCTTTAAGTAGCTGGCCGACCTGTGATACACATAGTTATGATTCAGAAATTAATTTAAATAACGGCGCTAAAATTTCCAAAACCAGCCCTTGAAGTGAAAGCAAAATAGTAACGTATGATGAACCCTATGACGGACGTCGGTTTTTATAGAAGTTTTGAAATATTCCAGTTTAATCAACTATATGGGTACCTGTTTATAAAAATAAGTTTATTTTTTTTCTCTGAAAGAACTTACCTTACATGCTTTTTTCTAAAGACAAAATATGAAACGTGTTCAAAAGCAATCCAGGGATGTAAATATTGACTATTAGTTTAATATTTATAGACTAGGATCAAAAACCATATGCGTTCCCATCGAAAAACAATGAGGCTACACTAATGGAGCGTCAAAAAGTGTACTTTTGAGATTTATACCTCATTCGGTGGTAAATGGAATCCTTCGAGATTCGATCTTTTAATACATCCTAATTCATTTCCTATCCTAGAAGCCTGCTTCTGGACTGGAGTGCACCAAAAAATAACTAGGACAGATACCAATTTTCTCTTTCAAAGACCCCCTTTGTATGCACCTACTTATTTCAGGAGAATGCACTTTAAAGACGTACATCTTTCTGTGGAGTGTTTGGAGTACCAAAAATAATGCGAAAGCTTGAAATGTATATGGTTAATAAATACAATGTTTCTTTCGTAAAAAAGATCAAGCTCTTGTGTTTTTGTGATTAAAAATTGGTGGGACCACCCAACTGGAGCATTCATTTCATACTCCCTATTTCAAGCCATGTAATAATGTAATAGCAATGTAATCATACCCTGGCCAGATATTAGTTGACCATATGCATATGGCTTGCAAGATTATTACTTTTGAAAAGAATACATATTTAAATATGTATATGGCCTTCCATTTTATTTCCATAACTTTTTTGTGACCCAAAGAATGCCAAAATACCCTCCAAAGGGAAAGAGCGAGTGAACCGATGAGATATGGGAGAGTAAAACATTAGGAAAAAACATAAAAACGCGTCGATTTCAATGATGAAGGAATAGGCTATATTATACCAGTGCGCTGAAGACAGACACGAAGAAGTAAAATAAGGAAAAAGGGATGAAAATCACATGAACTCCACTTCATAAAATGCAATCAGGAGCAGCTTCGTCCATCCATATAGATAATACACACTCTTTTACCCAATTGCACGCAATGAAAAATAAAATGATTGTAATTACAATGACGTACCTGTAAGGTTTTTTTAGTATAATAATACATAATATTCAAATATTTTGTTGAAAATTCAAATTTTGGATTTTTTAATCAGTGATTTTTCAGTGACTAT
>JAQGAG010000393.1:0-16631 GCA_034696835.1 Lepidocyrtus lignorum
TTCAAATTTGATTACGGATTCGAAATCTACACATTAAAAATTGTTAATTTCAATATTTTTTATCTATTTAATTATGAACTTTATACATACATAATATCATATGAGGGGTTCCCTTGTAAGTTAAACTTGAATTAGACGGCAAACTGATTTCAGATTCGTAATCAGCGCAAAAAATTGACCTGGAAAATGGGTTTCAAATATGTGGTCGCAGGGCATGACCTCAAAGGTTTCCCTTGTAAGTGGCATCTGCACCTCCCCCAGAAAAACCATCAAGACCTGGCCATGAAGGAGTTAGCCGGTTGGGACGCCAATCTAAGGGCCAAGCTCCTCGTCTTCATCAACCTTCCAGTTGATAACGACATCGAAATTCTAAATCAGCTTTCAGATCATGGCAAAATTGTTATCGCTGATTTTGCTTTGAGTTCGGAAGCGCGTCCAAGGATTGGAATGGTTCAGTTCGAGACGAGGTGAGTCCTTCAATAGCTGCTTTTTATCAATTTAAAAGATAAGCACTAATTTATTTTAATTGTTGAGGGAAGTAAATAATTTATTTATGTGCTTTATCTTTAAAATCCCATTTGCAGGGAGGAGCTCTTGAAGGTACTTTCGGGTTTGGAGAGTAAAGATGACCAGTTCTACATTGAAGGCTCGTGGTGCGAAGTAAGGGATGGAGGAGTCATCACACAGTCGGAATGTGAGTTAATTACAATTAGTTCTCATTTTGATAATAATGTCTCTTCAGATATCTTATCAGACCAAAAAGATTAAAAACTAAATTTTACACCAACAGATAATACATGGCTGCAGTCACTTCTGGGAACCAAAGAGAGAGAAAATAGCAAGGCTGCTATTGGTAAAATCCTCGAGGCATGCAAAGAAGAAAAAGAACGATTGGAAAGGGAGCAGAAACGTAAAGAAGATGAAATGCTGAGTGTAGCTAACCAGGCCGTTTTGCAGATGAAAACCACGCTCCCTTCAGCGATAGAAAATTGGTTGCGAAATCATTTTCATGGCAGAAATATTGAAGAGATAAAAAACATCTACAGCCATTCCTTGAGGGTAGTCCAGGAAGAGGGACACAAAACTGTTAATGCTCTGCTTTGGAAAGCGCTGGATCAGAAAATTGATGCAAAGTGCAGAGACTACTACATGGATTACCTAACTGATCTCCAGAATCGGATGCAGACATTTTATCGGCAAGTGAAGAAGAAATTTGAGTATCATGATTGCTTTACAGTCAACGAACTTGATAAATTATGCACTGGAGAGTATCCGAAAGTGTCCCGGGACCTTGAATCCAGTGATCCTCAAAAACACCATTTGCTGGAAATCGGTTGTAAAATGATAGGGGACTACGTCTACGAGCAAAATGCCAAGATCATCGCCAACGAAGAAAGGCTTGCAAAAAAATTGATGCCGATGGTGCTGAGGTATTATAACGAGGAGATGACTCGATTCACACAAGAAGGTGTCTACGCTCCAAATAACCTGAAAGAGATCCATTCCAACCTGATTGCGAGGTGGGTGGAGGGATTCAGGAAATCTTTTAAGCTCACTGCAACTGGCAAAACCAGCGAAAATGTGGAATATCAATTAAAAGAGTTGAAGGCATCGTTGGTCCAGGGATTCCAGAAACATCTCCAGCATAATAACAAAAATTTGGAAAGGATGCAACAGCAAATAGCTAAAATAATTGAGGCATCAAAGAAATCATATGTTGAGAAGATTGAAGATGTACTCAATAAGAATTCAGATGGGTTGGAGTTGCGGGAGCTAACAAAACGGCAGCAAGATATTGTCAATGAAGCCAAGGTTCTGTTGAAGATGGAGATCAAGCAGAAGATCAGACAAGATGAACCGCTGGAAGCACACGTCAAGTCTCTCCAAGCTTACATGGATAACTATTGGAAGGTTGTGGTTGGAGCGAATAGCAAAAATTTGCAAAAGAGGAACAGTACACTGAATACAATGGGGTGCTTAATAGAACGGTTGGATAGGCACCCGAGGAGGATCCTGATTTATGCTTTGGGCTGCGGAACACTTGATGTGGTGGTTTTGGACATGCAGCCAAACAAGGTTGAGGTGTTGGGGGTCAAAGGGCACACCCACTTGGGCGGGGAAGACTTCGACGAGAGGATGATGGAGCACTGTGCAATCTCTTTCAAGAATGAAACCGGACTCGACTTGTTGAATGGGAAGGATTCAACCGTGAAGGGAGAAAGGGACGACGCCAGGAGGAGACTAAGGAGGCTCCAAACCTATTGCGAGATGGCCAAGCAGGAATTGGCGTCCGCAAGAACTGCCCAAGTCTCAGTTGACGCCATCATAGATGGACTAGACCTAACTGTGGATGTCACCAGAAAAAAATTTGATGAGTTGAATATGGCCTACTTTGAAAAGTCCATCCAGATGGTTGAAGAAACGCTGAAGGATGTCGGATTACGTAAGGAGGACATCAACGACGTGGTCCTGGTTGGTGGCTCCTCGAGGATTCCGAAAGTCCAAGAAATGTTATCATCTTTTTTTGGTGGGAAAGCTCTGAACAAGTCCATTCATCCGGATTATGCCGTAGCTTAACGTTGCGAAATGGTGATTATGATTATTGTGCGCATTGCGCAGTAAAGGGGAAGATTATTGCTTTAAAACACTTTGAACTTTGATACAATTAGTTAAAATAAAATAATCCCATACAACTATATAAAATAACTTGACTACATATTGGGTTTGAAATCGTTAAATAAACTCAAGCGCAATTCGGCGATGACAAACTTATAATGTATTTTCATTTCAACAAATGTTATTTAATTGGACAAACTTCATCCATGATAGTCAACGCAATGCACCATCCACGCTCCACGTCCACATTGTATATTGTGGCAGTGTTACATGCAGAAAATAATTTTTTAATGGAAAAAAATCCTTCGGGAATAGCTGGAATCGCTCGCTAAAGCATAATAGCATAACGAAGAGTACTCTATGGAATTACGATCTTGATAATTAAATTATGTGCATTTGAATAGTTAATACATAATTAAATTCTCTATTTTTGCATTTAAAGCAATATAGTGTGTACATATTTCATGTTTCATATTTATTACTTGATTTCCAAAACATACCAATATCAAGCTTCATATCATTTTGGACGGCCCATCTCCGTTTCATTCTGATTCTACAATGAGTGGTTATGTTTATGTTCGACTTCATCCGGAGTTTTTGTAGATATGTATAATTAATGAACACTGAAGTAACATGCAACTTATTTTCCAAAGCGGACCTCAATGCAACCAACTTCTTTTCAACGTTTCCAATTTGCAGAAATCCTCTCTCCATATCTGGTATATTCAAGGAGACCATCCGGAAGGAGTCAACTAGCTTCCCATCAGGATTCTGTGGATATCCTGAAGCATGAGTTGAGTATATTGACCTTCCAGTTCATATCTATTAATTTCTTCCTTGGAAAATTGTACCATTTTTGGAATTATCTTATTTGCAATAAGGTTAAGACTCCCCTCGTGAGTGTGGATTTTTTTCACTTGCCATTTTTTTGCATCCGATTTCAGCCAAATGTTTGATTTGCATTTTTAGCACAATCCCCCAAGACGGAAAAAACAGGCAACAGTATAACATTTCTTTTATATTTCCAATTCCATGAATGACGGATTGATATTGATGATGGGATGGAATGGGATATATATATATACTTAATATTATGTATGATATTAAAGTTTACACAGGAATAAGATGTGAGCAAAATAAATTTACTCTCGGTAAATGTTTGCACTTGCCTAGGTTTGTTAATGTTATGTTCATGGATGGATAATGACAATGATATTGATAACATTGACTCAAAGCAACACACAGTTCGTTCATCAGCTTCAGTGGAATCAAGTGGAGAGGGATGGATGTGCATGTCTCGATAAAACACGAAAGAATATTGTTCAATGTAATTTAGCGCAATATATATTCCATTCCATTCCATTTCAATCAAAAAGTGCAACCAGCTGAGACAGTTGACAAGTTGAGGAGTAAACTATCAACTTTAATTGCTGATCAATGATCAATAACTAAAAGTTAAAAAACTTTACATTAATTGTCATTGTGTGTTCGTGTCAACTAACAAAAAAATGTTAATTTACAAGTGTTCAGTTTGTAAAAAGGGTTTTAGCCGTAGGGCCAAGTGGCATGGGCACCTTCCCCAGAGAAAGCACCAGGACTTGGCCAGGAAGGAGTTAGCCGGTTGGGACGCCAATGTACGGGCAAAGGTCCTTGTCTTTGTCAACCTTCCGCCGGATAATGATGTGGAGATTTTAAATACGCTGTCAGATAACGGCAAAGTTGTCATCGCAGACTTTGTTGTGAGTTCGGAAGCGCCACAAAGGATTGGAATTGTTCGGTTTGAGACGAGGTTAGCCATCCCATAAATTACGTGTTTTTTTTAATTACGAGTACTAAATAATTAATTTTACTTATAGTAGAGCTAAAAGTAAATAATTTTAAAGATTTATAATTTATTTGGACGATTTATTTTTAACATCCCATTTCCAGGGAGGAGCTGTTGAAGGTGCTGATGTCTTTGGAGAGTAAGGATAACCAGTTCTACATTGAGGGCTCATGGTGCCAGGTGCTGGACGGCGGAGTCATCCCTGAGTTGGAATGTGAGTTACCGACAACGAGTTATCATTTTAATGCCTATCCTGCGCACCAAAAATGTTAAATAATTACCTATTTACTAAATGTGACACCAACAGATAGCGCTAGGCTGCAGTCACTTCTGGAGTCACCGGAAATCCAACAAAGAGAGAATAGTGAGGTCATTAGTAAAATCCTTGTGGCATCAATGAAGTCCTATGTCGACAAGATTGAGGATGTTCTCAATAAGAATTCTGATGGATTGGAGTTGCGCGAGCTCACAAGACGCCAGCTAGACATTGTCAATGAGACAAACGTACTGTTGAAGTTGGAAATCAGGCAGAACATCAGACAAGATGAGCCGCTGGAAGCACACCTTCAGTTCTTCCAAGCATATATGGATCACTATTGGAATTATGTGGTGGAAGCAAATAACAAAAATTTGCATACGAGGAAGAAATGGAATGACAAGGAAGAACATTTGGAAACTAATGCAGAATGCAAGAACCTTCGGCAACACAAACACAGCAACGGCCTCCTTGAAACGAGAATCGACGACCTCACTGATAAGGGTGACCCCATTGTTCCACTGCCACCAGATGAAGATATTGATGCTGATGCTGACAAAGACTTTGTTATGGTTATAAAATCAGATATTGATGGGGGCTTCATGTCCAAGCCAACAAAAGTCACTCTTACAGAAAAGGAGTTTGCTATTGAGGAACTTCAGAAATCTCTTTCTCAGATCAAATCAACTGACGCGGCGATAGAAGTTAGAAAGTCCAGTCCGAAACTTGGGAGGAAAGGGAATCATCCAGAGCCAACTTCATCTGCCAGAGGAGAACAACTTCAAAATCTGATGTCTCGTATTAGCGACGCCCAGTCCATGTTGGAACTTGGGTTGGGGCATACTGGTCAGAAAAAATTTGCTTCTGAAAAAACATCCGGTTATGGGTCTTCAGCTTCAAGAATGCGGTCCGGTGAACCAACTACCCGCAATATAAGCATACCAAAAGAACAAGTTGGAAAGAGGCTTTTTCAGCAACGAACGGACTGCGATGCGATGGTCACAATCCCTGCACCTGATTCAACCATAAATGAACGTAGTTCTCGTCATGTCAGACTTGGTGAGAAAATGGAAGATTTCAAAGCAACCATTGTGAAGCAATACGAGCCCATGGATATTGACAATCCCGAGGTGTATGAAGCCGCCAAGACAATTTCGAGCGCTGAAGAGAATATCAAAGGGAAAGCAGAGAGGACAACTCCGGAATCATCAGAAGCACTAAAGAAAAAGCAAGAAAAGGAACAATTGGAAAGGGACCAGACACAAAAGGAAGAGGAATTGCGGATTGCAGCTAGCCAGGCCGTTTTCCAGATGAAATCCGTCCTACCCTCAGCGATAGAATACTGGTTGAGAAATCATTTTCATGGGAGAAATATTGAAGAGATAAAAAATATTTACAACCATGCTTTGGGGGGAGTCCAGGCTGAAGGACACAAAAAAGTTAGCGTTCAGCTTCGGAAAGCACTAGATCGAAAAATTGATGCAGAATGCAAAGACTACTGCATGGCTTACCTAACTGATGTCCAGAACCGGATGCGCAAGTTTTATCGGGAAATGGAGAAGAAATTTGAGTATCAGGATTTCTTTGCGGCCAACGAACTGGATAAATTATACACTGAAGAGTATCAGAAGATATCCCAAGACCTTGAATCCAGTGAACCGGAAGAACACCGTTTGCTTGGAATCGGCTGTAAAACGATAGGGAACTATTTCCATGAGCAAAATGTCAAGAACATGGCTGAAAATATGATGCCGATTGTGCTGAGGAATTATAACGACGAGATGACTCGATTCCTACGAGGAGGTGTTTATGCTCCAAACAACCTGAAGGAGATCCATTCAAACCTGACCGGGAGGTTGGTTAAAGAATTTAGAAACTCTTTTAGACTCCCTGTAACTGGAAAAATCCCCGAAGATGTTGAAAATAGATCAGAAGAGTTGACGGCAAGGTTAGTCCAGGAATTCCAGAAACATCTTCAGCAAAATAAAACAAACTTGGAAAGGAAGCAACAGCAAATCATTAAAATACTTGAGGCGTCGAAGAAGTTCTATGTGGAGAAGATTGAAGACGTGCTCGATAAGAATTCAGATGGATTGGAATTGCGGGAGCTAAAAAGGCGTCAGGAAGATATTGCCAATGAAGCTACGGTACTGCTGAGGATGGAAATCCAGCAGAAGATCAGGCAAGATGAGCCGCTGGAAGCGCACGTCCAGTCCCTCCAAGCATATATTGATAACTATTGGAAGGCTGTGCTTGGAGCCAATAGCAACAATTTGCAAAAGAGAAAGGAAAGGGAAGCAGAATTGCAGGAGCAGGAGAGAAGGAGGTTAGCAGAGAAAGCTGCGAATGAAAGAAAAACTGAGAGCAAGATGCATTCAACTTCCTTCCAAGGAAATGGCAAAGGTCGGGTTCGGTTACCTCCACTTGTCTTTCAACTCCAATCCACCCGTATCCGGATGGGGATGTGCCTTGACGGGAAACCGATAGTCTTATCAAATGCTTCAGGGGAGCAGTCCACTCCACTTGTTGTAGGGTTGACCAATGGGGGAGATCTTGTCTATGGAACTGAAGCGCAGGCAAATATCCCTGAAGAAGGCGATGCTTGCAAGTCAGAACTCTCAAGGTACTGGTGGATCGCAGATCATTTAATTACATCTGGACGACAACCGTGGACTGAAGATGTACAAATAAATGCAGAAACAAAACTTTACAAAATAACAGTGGAATTCCTTCTTGGATTTATCTTGAACAAGTTGAAGGAGCACGTGGAAGCTGACATGAAAGGAGTAATTTTCAGTGCGGTCATCACAGTTCCGTGTTGGCTCTGCAGTACCCAGCGGATTCAAGTGAAGGATGGAGCAAAACTTGCTGGCTTTGAAGAAGTCTATTTAATAAATGAGGTTGCTGCAGCGGCATTCGCGTGTGCGTCAAGTGGCCTCCGGTCCTCGTCAAATCACAACATTCTTATTTTATCAGAAAATTCAGGGAATATTGATGCATCCGTTTATTCGCTCTCCGGCTCTGTGAGGGCAAGAAACGTGACTATGGTTGGCCATTGTGGAAGCTACCAGACACAAAGTATTGTTTCAGCTGTACGCGAGTTTATTGGCAGAGGAGTTAAACACCTTTTGAATGGGGTGGAAGGCAATAAGTCAAGTGAAGATAAAAAGCGCCAGGCTCTACAAAAAATCCAAAAGGTCGTAAATCAAGCTCAAGATCCAAGCTATAGTTCACAGCGAGAGACTTCTGAGCCAAGAGAAGTGTTCGTCATATCTGACTTGGAAGATTGGAGACCCTTGTTGGAGCAAGTTGGCACACGAAAGGCACGCAAGATCTGTGACATTGATGAAGAAAGTGGAGTGGTGATCGGAGCCTCACTTTTAAGTCAGAACCCGGACAAAATTAAAGAAATTGTCAGAGGCAAATTACTCTTTGATGTGATCCGAAAACACGGAGCGGAGGCAGGGGTTCAAGTCATCTCAACTGACATGCTACCAACCACCGATCGCAGGAGCGTGACCACCACATTTCCCATGTTGGCGAAGGAAGCAGATATTTTTCAAAGTGGTCCTCAAGGCACCTTACGTGTGGGACGCTTGAAACTCCATCGAAATCTTTCCTATGGCCAGCGAGTTGAGCTTTGTCTGAGCCTTAATAATGAAGCCATTGTTAAACTCAAAAGCGTAATGATCAGCTCCACCAACACAAATAGCAAAGATCCCGTTTTGAGGCACGAATTTGATTGGATAACTCCAAATTTAACACCAGAAGATACGACAAGGCTGCAGTCACTTCTGGAGTCACTGGGGACCGAACCGATGGAGAATAGCGAGGTTTTGGATGCAAAGCAGCAGTTACTACAGCAGTGCAACGAGATGAAGATGCAACTGGAGACCGGGACAGTTTTCAAGATCAAATCTGAAATGGTCAGAGATATGCTCCTCAAGAGGATCGAGGAGGCAGTTAAATTTGCCCAGCATGAGAACAGTACACTGGAGCAGATTCAAGGTCAGATGGATGCCTTGGCCAGATGGAGCTCCAAATATGTCAAGTAACACTCTACATTAAGTTGATCGAGTAGGTTGCATTACCATCTTCATTATGTTGTATCTATTTAAGTTTGTTTAGAATTTGTATTCAATTTTGATTTTGATAATTAATAAACTTTTCCTGCGGTATTTTCTTTAGATGAGATAACAACTTAACTTCAAGCTTCAACCCGTCTCATTCTGACTTTACAATACGTTCTTTTTGTTTTACTTCATTCCGGAGTTTTTTTTTGTAAATATAATAATTACTGAATAATTTTAAATAAACATGTTAGTATCAATGTGAAAGTACCTTATAAGTTTAGCATTTATTTGTAAGCAATATGTTCATTCGAGAGGATTATGGTATTGGTGATGCAAAAATATAATGTGTTTGAAAGTAAATGCAACGTAATTTAGTTGGCTGTACTATTTTTTCTATAGCTTTGCAACATCCGTTGCATAATACAAAACACAATTAAAATGAAATTACATTCTTATAGTTAATTTTCTAGTTCAGACAAATTGTGATTGTTTGCATCCTTCCAAGAGAATGTGCAAGGAATGCCATACAAAAGTCACGCGTTAGATACATATATTTACGTTCTCCCTCATCCAGCTTTTCCCATTCGCATAATGGGCCTTTCCAGTTAGATTTTTGGTGGAATGGATATAAAAATGATTCGGTATTTTTTTTATTGTCAACAGTAGGATATTTCCAAAAGGGGTAATGAGATATTTTGGCAAATCCTTTTTTTTGCATTACACATTTTGCATAAAGCTGATAGCTGTGATTTCATATTTCAAATGTTAACGTGGGACCCTGTGACTTTCTCCTTTTGCAGGAGTTGTTGTGCTCATGTTTGGGCCATAGAACGTTGCTAAAAATAATATTATTGTACATATGATGCTACAGGATTTAAAATAAATTTGTTGACAGAAGCCCAAATTGATCGAAGATTGTGAAAGTTGCCATTGCGCCTTCCTGTGCCCAGTGCAGATACATGATAACTTGTATGGGGCAATGAAAGATGACAATAGCAAACACCGTGGTTATCCCTGATGCGTAAAATATGCTACATACATAACCACTTGCAGCTATAACAGGTTGTTTTACGATACCCAACTTTATCACACCAAACAAAACAAAAGATAAAAATCCTCCAACAGCCATGCAATGAGTCATGTCATTGTCACGAATTTGTGCTTGAGTAAACGCTCAATTGATTTTTCCTTCCTCCTCAATTTACGCAACATTTTAGTAGGAGTCCCAGAGCACTGTTGCGCTTTTCATGCAGTTTTAATTGCTATGAAAGTCACTCTACGCAAGTAACAATTAGTATGCAACCGGCACTGATATTTAAGATTAGATAAGGCATCCAATTTAGTGACAAATACGCAAAGCGATGCATAACATGTTAGGCTGATCAAAAAATTAGGTCATTCCAATGAGTTGGCTTACAATTTGCTTTGTTAAGCTTTGTACTCCAGCTTTATGCCGCGCCCAAGTGAGAAATACATGTCAATGAGGATAAGTACAATGACTGGACTCACTGAGAAAAAATAATCCATGTCACAAGGAAAATGAAGTACAGGAATACATATATGATTCATGGAAGATATTTCAGCAACGCTTTTTAAAAACCCAAATAGAGAATTCAGCATACGTTTACCAGAGATGCAGCATTACAATGATTTTTTATCAGATGAAGCATTCAAAATAAAAAGAACTATTTGGATAATTTAATAAGCAATTTGTTTATACTTATTATTGGTTGCATTTAAAAGGAGTCCAACCAAACTAAAGTTAACAACATTTGCAAGAACTATCATCTCGCCTGCTACTCCTTCTCGACACTGGCGTTCTTCCTCTAGAACTGCTTAGGGAATCATAATTATTCCTTCCCCTCCCTCCCCCCGGCCCCGGTCTATTTTCCAATTCAATTTGGCTACCCATCCCTCCTCTTGTCTGCACTGGCCCCGCACTGGCACTTGAACTGACTGGATAATTGTTCCGTTCCATCCTCAGCCTAATGTCGAGCTGACTTTCGGGATTAATTTTTCTTTTATTTTGCCCTTCCTCTTCTTGCTCCCTTTTACTCTTTGAGTCTGCAACGAGATTATTGCTCGCATTCAACAAATGGAAGTAGTATGACCTGGCAAACTCCTCCAGTGAAAGCTTTGCTTCAGAAATCTCAATAATTCCAAACGTCATGTTTGTCATTTTCATTTCAAGCAATTTCCTAACTTCGTGTAGAATCTCATCATGCTTTCTCCTCAGCTCATTGCTATCCAGTCCGGATGGATGTTGTTGAAGTAGATTTTGTACTTTCTCGGAATATGATGACTTAAAGGTCTGGAGTAATGTATTCATCTCTGCTTCCTTCTCTACCTTTTCCTTTTGTGGGACAGCCGTAGTTTCATTTTTCTTGGCGTTGTTGCAGAACTCCTTGTCCAAAGCTGATCTCAGTCCATTCAATTTATTTTCCACGTTTTGGGAAATCCTGTCGCCACATCCGGCATATTTAAAGACCGTCCGGAAGGAGTCAACTAGCCTCCCAGTCAGGATTCTGTGAATGTCTTCAAGTATGAGTTGAGTAGGTTGACCTTCCATTTCATATCTGTTCATTTCTTCTTGGAAAAATTGTACGATATTTGCAATCAGTATATTTGCAAGGTTCCCCTCATGAGTGTGGATTTTGTCATTGGTGGCTTTGAAATGAGACATGAGCTTTTCACATCCGATTTCGGCCAAATGTTTAATTTTTTTTCTGTTGTTGTTTTTCTGTTCTGATTTGTTGTATTTTTTTCAGAATGGGTTTGCTGCAGAGCGTATTTAAGCTCATCCCGACCGTATTTCTCCAGCTCAGAAGAGGGGAAGCAGAAATAAAAAGCGATTTTTTTCTTCATCCGAGTGAGAAAAATATCCAAGACGTTCTTAACTTGTGTGAGATCGTCGAGACATGTTTTCATAGATCCCTTTTCCACTTGTAATTTCATCTCTGACCAGAGTGTTGGATGGACATGATGAGATTCCTCGGCCTGGACTTGATTTAGCAAGGAAGTGTAGACATGTCTAATTTCGGGAATATTTCCCGGAGTCAGTTGACTTTTAAGCCAGTTTTCCGTCCAAGAAAACAATTTGGATTTTATACTAACTGCAGCTTTTTGAACGGCTTCGGTCAGTTGCTCACTTTCAGAATCCATTGTTATTGGGGTTTTGGGTTCCTCTTTTCCACTTTTAAAATTTGAATTAAAACTTTAAGTTAATGCAAGTCCAGTACTGATAGATGATTGGCAACAGAATTTTACAGGACCTCCAAGTTTAATTTTAATAATGTAGCCCGGGCTATTATAGCAATGTGTAGGACATTTATGAATGACAAGTCTTATCTTATCAGTGAGAATGCTGGCTTTGAAGGTGTCAACCAAACACAAAAACGTTTTTTTATTCTTTACGCACCCTGTAGCAATTAGCAATGAGCAATGTAATGTTAAATGTATTCATAAAAAATATTGTTGATAGATAAGGTACATTTATTGTTACATGGAGTGAAATTCATATTACATGGATGGGGAATAAGTAACAAATGACAACAATCAAGGAGTACCATTACTGCAAGTAGTAATGGTAAGTGCCATTATGATAGTTTGTATTCACATTTGCATGGATTTTTTTAACAAACGGCTTCATGTGCTCCACCTTTTTGGAGTTTTTGGAATTTTTTACCGCCTGTCACTTTGGCCGGACACCGTTTTTCTGCATGTATTTCTCGAGTTCCGTCACCATATCCTTGGCTTGCTTATGAATAGCTTCCAAATGGGCTGGACCCATCAACACATCATTTTTGGAGTGCTTTCCCATCTCATCGTGGTAGCTCTTCCGGGCGTTAACTAAGAGGCCCTTTGTTGCAGTTTCTTCTTCTGTCCTTTTTAACTCGACTACTTTCAAAAGTTGTATGAAACCCTCTTCAATGGATTGACGAAGCTGCTGCTCGTAGTCCCTTAAAGCGGTCGGTTCCCCCATGGGGCAAGTTCTGTGGAGTTGGTCTACTACAACAATCCTGGCTTTTTCGTGGCAAATCTTCAATCCTTCCTTCATGAGTTTGTTGTATTCTGCTTCGCAGTCACTGACACAGTTCTTGGATTTGCTCAAGGCCAATTCCCTCCTGTTTCTACATTCACTTTGGAGTCGCCCCCACTCCTCCATGAGGGTAGTATCTTTCAAGTCGTACTTCATGTTCAGCGCGTTGCTTATCACGCCAATTTTTGGGAAGTTTTCATATTCCTCCATAGCCAGTTCGTGAAGCCGAGCGTGCTCCACCTCCAAATCTTCAACGGTCATGAATTCATCCGATTCCATGATGACCTTCATTTCCTCCTTGTAGTAATGAAGGGCGTGCGCTGCTGCCTTCTGGTAACTTTCCAGCGAGCGATGGTTGTTCTCCAGAAGTTCCGACTGGACTTTGGAGCATATTTCTTGGAGCTCTTCCTTCACCCTCGTTTCAAATTTGGATTTGACTGTCTTGGGGGAATGGGTTGACCTGATCCAAGTTTTCAATAAAGAATGACGCTTTCTTGGAATGAATCTTTTGCAGTTCTTCTTCATCCAGGTCATCTTCTTCAGCTACTGCCCTTAGTTTGGTTTCGTAATCAGCAGTAATTTTCTTAATGAGGGTTTCCATCTTCAAGAGGGAGTCTTGAATGTGAAGTTTGTGGATATTCTTCAAATTGGCGAAGTTAGCCTCCATTTCTTTCTCGAGCTTGGTGAGATACTCCTTGTGGAAATCTTTCTTTCCGGGCTTCTTGCAGTTTTTGTAGGATTCAACAGTACATGATCGGATTAGCCCGTGTAAATTCTGAAGGGTGGCTTCGTCCTCTTCAAATTTATTAGAATCCAAGTATTCTTGGAATCTGGTATGATGACTGGCTGCAAGCTCTTCGACCAGCTTGTTCATCGTCTTTTCCGCATTCGCCTTGTTGGCTTTGTTCTTGTTCGAAAAGGAGTCAAGAATTGCATCAAAAATCCATTCTACAGACAGGACGAGAGCCGCAAGTTTGTCTTCGCTTTCGCATGATAATTTCTCCTCGAATTCTTCCAGAATTGAAGACTTGGTTTGCTCTGAAGACTTCTTGATTTTCGCTTCTTCATAGAAGTCGCTGTCGGCGACTTCCTCAAA
Organism: Lepidocyrtus lignorum; assembly: GCA_034696835.1. Classification (NCBI taxonomy): domain Eukaryota; kingdom Metazoa; phylum Arthropoda; class Collembola; order Entomobryomorpha; family Entomobryidae; genus Lepidocyrtus; species Lepidocyrtus lignorum. Next base: position 13,906 of record JAQGAG010000393.1, read on the forward strand.
TGGAAAATCTTCCTGTAGCTGGGCTCTGAATCTATCAACAGCATCGTTTGTAGCTGCACCAACAAATTCACTTCGTTTATCATCGTTTTGCTTTTTAAAATCGGCGAATGCAGCTTTGATCTTATTCTCTAGTATGACTTCAAACTCCGATAACATCTCCCACTTCCCATTGTCTTGGCTTTTCTGAACAGCTCCAGCGCCTGCTTTTCCCCGGTGGAATGGGCTCTGCTCAGTTCTTCATCTTGGACATAACTGTTTCCCCTCAGCTTTTTCTTGAGAGAGTCATGATATTTTTTCAGTGCTTTCTCCATCCCGTTATTGTAAGACATTTGGAGAGTTGCTTGCCACATCGCTTCCGCACTGGGGACTTCGTCAGAGTTGAAGACTTCGATGTAGGTCTCCAGACAAGATTTCAATTCAGAGGCTGTGGCTTGCTTTCCCAAAATCTCTTTCATGGTAAAGGACTCGGTGGAGATCAAGCTGTTAATGAATCTTTCCAACTCCATGGCAAACTTCAAAGGGAGCTCGTCAATGGAACCTTGGAAACCATAATAAAGAGCCTTTTCCCCGATGGCAGGCATGAGAAAGCAATCCAATTTTTGGCAGCATTTTAGAATTGCCTCGCGAACATGACGGGATTCAACGGATTGGTCATCTTTAAGTCTCAGCTTTTCTTTGAGAAATAGCTTGCCCCCTTTCCCTCCATAGGGGAACTCCCCCGGATTGCTCCAGTCTCTGATCAGGAAGCTCATTCTTTGAAATGGGGTGCCGGAGTTTTGGCCCTTTTCCAGAGCCAAGCTGCCATACTCAATGTAAGTTTTCAGGGCTGAAAGAGTGCCTTCTTGGAGGTTGTTGAAGCAGTTGATGATCATGACGGAGGAGGTAAGCATACTGAGGCCGACGATCGCTGACATGTCCTTGGTTGTCGTGAACTCGTCGTAGGTTCCTTGCGTGTCCAGTAGAATGACAGCTATTTTCTTATCGCCTTCATTCTTGACAATGAACGGGCGGCTCCAAATCCAAATTCCCTTTGTTTCTGGGGACGTGCCATTTCGGAACCTGAAGCCCTTCAGGGGTCTCTTCGTGTGTTCCCAGTCCATCCAGTCTTCCGTGTCAGTCTCCAATCCTTCCAAGCAACGGATCATGTAGCCGAGAAGAAAGCTTTTCCCCTGGCGAGCTGGACCACAGACACAAATGACGGTGACTGGAAGATCCCCGATCGGGATCGATGGTCTCAGACTTCAGTTTTATCTTAGGGGTGGCTCTCTCTTCATTGCGGACGAACTCAAGCAGTTGAAGAAGAGGTTCATCCCTGGGCCCACCATGCTCCGCTCCATGATCCCCCGGGACCGTGGAACCCATTGTCAATTGTTAGCCTTTAAAAATAAATAACAAGTTTCCGAACAGTAAAAATTTGCGTTCATTTTGGATCATACAATGCTCATAAATGATGATAAGCTAAAAGTAGTGGAATCAGTATTCCGGTTTTACCTTAAGATGGTTAACTGCGTGTAGATTGAATACGAGTTCTTTTATTACGGGCGATTGATGATGGTTATTGAGAACTGGATAGTGATTGATAAGTATTGATAACTCTGGTTGATCGAGATTAATTATGCTGCCTTTCTTCACACTCGCCTGTCCATTCCCATGTCACGCCAGCCTGAAGAATGAACTCTTGCAACTGCTCACTACTGACTATGACTACTAATAGTATCATTAACTACGTGCTGCTGAAAACAAATAAGTTGAACAGAAGTACAATTAACATTAGGAAACTCACGGGCATTACTTATCGTTCCTATCAAACACAACTCATTTATCGTGTTATTTAAAGCCATGTTATAATTCATAACATTTTATTTTAACGTACAGCCTACTATACTCAAGGCAAGTTGACTATTGCACTTTAATTAAAACAAATGATATAACAAACGAGCCAGACTATCTCTCTATGTATACTTATTAAATGATTTGCAGCCATAACTTACTGCTTACCTTATACACTATATCATGAACGAGCACTTTAACAATGAATTGAAAATTGAAAAATGGAACAATATTGTTGTAGAAATGTATTACGGCTGAAAACCTTAAGTTCCAAGAAAAAGTTCTTGGAACTTAAGGTTTTCAGCCGTAATACCTTTCAATATAAAACTGCAATAAAGTTTGACTGGTATAAAATACGGTGAAAGTTAATTCCCGAACTTGCTACTTTCAACAATCCCTAATCCCTCACTCAAAACGAACACAACACCAATGCGATTGAAGTGAACCAAAAAACAGATTTTCGCTAATGCTAAAAAATTGCATTGACTGAATAGTGCATACTATGATACTGTATCCCATATCACTCCTCCTATCCCAAACCTAACCTCCTAAAATTCTCAACGTGCCTTTTCTTTTAGATTTTCGTTGTCTTCACTTCACAAACTGACACCTTCTCTGCAAAACGTTCGGTTCACGTTTATTTCACTGACAACGACAACTAGGTAACTAACTAGGTATATGACACTTCTGGTAGGAAAGATTTTTGTCATGTGGATGATACAGGAAAGATAATTTGTAGTAAGTTAACTACACACAGTCTGACTTCAACATTACCATGCAGTAAGTTCTGTGATGATGATTAAGGCTGACAAATGGCACCTTTGGGCACCCAAGAGCATCCTTCATGATACATACCTGGTAGCTAGGTCAGTTTAACCCCCAACAACTGACGATTT
>JAQGAG010000394.1:0-16608 GCA_034696835.1 Lepidocyrtus lignorum
CAAAACATTCTCATTCTGACACAGCAATTAACTTAACCAAAAGTCCCATAAAATACTTCCCTATCTCCCAATAGGTGGCTCTACTATGCCACAAACCTTTGTTGGCGTCTGAAACAAAGCATACATGATTTCTATACAACTACGATGCCAACATGGCAAAAAAATATATACAAATCATAATAAATCAATCATACTAAACTAATCATAATTCATGATTCCGATGTTGAAACAAATCAGCATTGACATTAGATGATCAGTATTTCATCCGCTATCCCGTGGTGGTGGGCCCAATTTGTTTCAACATAAGAGAAAAAAGTTATTCTAATTAAAAAATATCAAAGTTTAAGTCCAGGTGTCGATTGGGGGTGATCCACTCTGCGCAGGTTATTATGCTTTAAGGTGACAAGATGAGTTTAGATCCAGGTGCCATAGAACTTTATAAGTTACTGCATACTAACTATTGGTCACTCAATTCCAGAGACTGATTATTTACATGATACTACCACATTATTGACCGTTCAAAACAGCAGATGATTTTTGTTAGAGGGCAACTCAATTTTGCCATGGCCTTTTGTCGTGTTATCATGAATACGATAGTAGAGAACGTGAAAACCGTTCTTAAACTACTGTATTACTGAATAATACAAATGATACTGAACATTTTACAACTATTTAAAAAAATTTAAATTATAAAAAATTAAATATTGATGTTTTAAACAGCGATTTTTCACTGACCATTAGGCCTACAGAAACGAAACATAGCTTGTTAAACTCAACAGTAAAAATGCTTTTTTTTTTGATGATATCCCATTTAATATACATTGTCATTTAAAAGCATTAATGACCTTGACCTTTGACCCCCTTCAAGTGATTGGATTACCCCCAAATGCAATACCGTTTGTACTAATAGTTTGATTTGAACGAAATTGGTCCACGCGTTCGAAAGTTATAGTGTTTACAGACAGACAGACAGACAAGACAGACAGACAACAAACTAATCGCTATACTAGCTTTCAGCTACGTAATAGAAGGAAAATGTGGTCAGGTTGTCGAAATGTTCCTCTTGGAGGAAGCTGAGATAAGTTAGGTTATGTAAGACATACATTCCGACAGAGGTCATTATATAATCTAAATTTAATGTCTAAGCGTTTTTTATTTTATATATTAGTTGTGGTTTTATTGTGTATGGCACCTGGAATCAATTTCATAAAAGCTGTTAGGTTTATTGGTTGCAAAGATTGATTTATTTTTAAATGTGATAAAACATTATATAGGAAAATTCAAATTACAATAGGACGTGACCGGATAAATATTTCCTGAGACTAGTAAAATAATTCGACACCTCTGTTTAATTATATTTGTTTTTAACATGAAATTTCAATGTGATGGAAATTAAAAAAAAATCAATTGAGCATAGAACAACCTGCAATTGCATGAAAATTCGAATAAATGCATTTAAAAATATATCCGATGAGTAGTTTCGGAGATAAAAATCAATAACGTCATGCGGTAAGGGATGAACTAATTTTTTTAGCCCACCACATCTGTCATTAATTTAACTTTTGGAATTTGGGATTTTATGTGGAGTGAGAAAGTTTTTAAGAAGTATATTGGGCTATATTTGCGTGGGATAAGGATTAAGAAGACAAATTTAGGATGGTCTAACAAAGAGTGTAATGTAGTGTAGTGAGGAGGTGGGGAGGCTTAAAGAATCATTTTTGCTTTTATCTCTTCGTTGGTTTATAAAAAAAATTAGAATCCATGTATTTACGTACATATACATGATAAAATATTTTGATTTTGACACGACTATCTCCATCATCTGGAACCTAACCTGGCATATACTAACTTAACAATAAAACTTACGATCCCTATTGCGAAAATGTATCCACTTTCTCCGTTTTCTCAAACCTGAACTCACCTCAATTCTCCACATTTCACCCTTATCTCAAGCCTCCGTCATGGAATAGTTTCAAAACGAATATGACTTGAATTTTTTCCGATATACACCTCAACCTACGAATAGTCACACCCCAGGGGGAATTTTTTTCCGTTGACTAATTCGAAGGTTTCTTAATGAGAAGACCTTTTGAATAAGCACAATATTGACTATTGGGAATTCATAAGACATTTGTATTTTATTAATTTATTAATATCCGATTTTGAATGACATATCTCACGTCTCGATATGAGAGTCCGAGATTTCCACTGATTAATCCCAACATTTAACCAATTAAAAATTATCCAATACAATAATTGCCAACTCATAACTCAATCACATACCATGATGCCAAATTCACCATGCAGTGTATCTTCTGAAACGACAAGCACGCTGACAGATTTATTTCAAATTTTGCAACAAGGTATATAAAATGGCACAATGGCTCGAGCTGGCTGTTTTTTTTTGGAGCCAATCGGATGACAGGAAGTAGGTCCAAGGTTAAACTTGTCCTATTTTTCAAACGTTGTAATGGCAAATGCGGATCATACATAGTACGTGTTAGTACCAACAGAAAGATTTGTGTGATTGCTGATTTCAGTGGTATATGTTATGTGGCACCCGACATAAATTTTTGTCACCATATTCGATTACAAACCCTAACCATCAATCAGCTAGGTCACATTTATTAAAAAAAAAACGATTGGAATCTCAAAGATGGTATGATTGATCCAACTTAAAAGTGGAAAGAGATAATATTATAACACACAAACAACAGTAACTACGAATTGAATGCAAATTTTGTTTTGTATCGTGTTACCTCAGAGTTTAAAAAAAACTATACATTATCATCGATGACCGTTTACTTATGACATAATATCATTCAGATCATCGTTAACATAAAACAATTAGTCATTTTGTATAGTATAACAACAGAAATAAAACTAAACCTGAGATACGAAAACACAAACATGAACATTCCCACAAAATACAAACATTTCCTCACAAGGATAAAAAGTCAAAAGGTTCTTCTCCTTTATCTTTCATTGACGATGATGATGATGAGGATGAGGATGAGTCCGCAGTGTCCACCACCGTGAGAAATGCACCATCATCCCCTGTGGTTGAAGTAATCGTGATTTGTACAGCTGCTTCCTCTACCAACTCAACACTTGTCTCTGTCTTCTTGTTGATGTGCTGTAGCATTACTACTGGTGTAATTGCATCTGCAGAACTAGACTTGGAATCCCTGCCATTCATTTTTTCTTTTCTTTGTTCCAAGTCATCTCGGGTTTGTTTAAATCTACTGAATCTACAATGGAAACAACAATGAGGCAATTGCACAAAAATTAATTATACATAGGGACATATCAACTAGTATCGAGTATGCATAATACATAAAAGTGTACTACAGTACTACAGTCACAGAGTTTTGTTACCTTTCGTTCCTTCTTCGACCTCCTCCTTCTTCAGAATCATCTTCAGAATCACTAAACTCATTATCATTGGCTACCCTCTTGTCTGATGCCAGAATAGAGATTCTTTCATCAGGACGTGCATTTTCATCTTCATCATCAGAGTCTTCCTCATATATATTCTTCGCTTTTCTATCATCCACTGGAATGTCTTGCATTTGTACCCCTGGAGCTGGTGACATGTTCCTCAAGTTTTCAAATAAACGAATCTTAATCTTCTCCAGATATTCACGAGTGTTCTGGTTGACCAGGTTTGAATGAATAATATGAAGATTGAAGTCTGGACCAAAGTACTCAATGTAGTCGTTTTGGGGCAGATCATTTGCAATTTCACAGCCCAGTGCCAAAGCTGTTTCGTAAGTCCAACAACGTGCCACGTTTCTGATGCTGTAGCCTCCTCCTCCAAGAAGAAGCAGAGGTAGATTATACTTCATCATAAACTCTAGGCAATTTCCATGACCCTTTAAAGTCAAGTTAAAGGGGCCAAGGCGATCGCCAGTCAAAGAATCAGCACCACATTGGAGAACAATAGCAGATGGTTGGTAAGACTCCATCACTTTGGTCATTATCGGATTGAAAATGGACGCATATGAATCATCATCCATTCCATCCAACAGTGGAACGTTTAAAGAGTAATACTTTCCTTTTCCCATTCCTACATCACGCACATCTCCAGATCCAGGAAAGTACGATCCATATTTGTGGAACGAAACGGTCATCACACGATTTGTGGTGTAGAATGCTTGCTCAACGCCATCCCCATGATGTACGTCAATGTCAACGTAAAGTACTCGCATGTGAAATTTTAACAGCTCCAAAATCGCCAAAACAATATCGTTGACGTAGCAAAATCCGGAAGCTTCAGCTTTCTTGGCATGATGAAGCCCCCCACTCCAATTTATGGCAATATCTGTAGCTTTCTTGTTCAAATTGATCGCAGCAGCAACGGAGCCCCCTGCTACTATCTGGCTAAACTCGAACATTCCATCAAAAACAGGACAATCCACACCGACGTTGACTGCAAGTTAAAGAACACAATTTTATTTAGAAACACTTTTAAAGAACATATACAACTATCAGTTTGGGTGAAAAAAAAGGTTTTTTTTAACGAAAGAACAAATAACCATGCAACCTACATGCTTGCATCTGCCTGTTATACTCTGCCATGTTGTCAATCCGGATCCTACTCAAAAACTTGATGTAATCAGCACAATGGAATTTTAGCATTTCCTCCACAGAGGCCTTGCGTGGGCGCTACAAACAACACAATGACACCAAAAAAAACCATTACAAAAAATATGAATTGTGTTAAATTAAATTAGTTAATTAATTTGAATTAATATCAATTTACATATATTTGCATCTTCCGATACAGACCGTAATTAAGAAGAAGATTGTGAGTCATACGTATCCTGTGAGGTTTCATGGGATGACCTCGACCATAGTGGTAGTTTCCAATCTCGCCTATATTGGTTCAGAACAATTGAAAAAAAAAATACAAACCGTAGAGCGTGTTATTGTTTTATTACATTTGTCTAATGAATCCTTCTGAAATTAAACTTATCTAATAATTATTATAGATTCCAATCTTAAAACACAAAAATCAAGGTGGGCCACAGTGGATTTACAAACCACCAAAACAAAACACAATTTAAACTTACTGTCATAATAGTAGGCAACCTTCTTCTTCCGACTATGACTGCCTGATGCCATCTCTGTAACGGGCGTCGTTAAGTAATCACTGTTTAATTAGTTAAGTTTTTTGGAAAGAAAAAACGCACAGTCTTAAAAAAAAACAAAAACAGATGACCCAGTAACGAAAGAGGGAAAGAGTGCGATGCGAGAGAGAAAATTACACAACAAACACACACAATCATCTGTTTCTCCTCCAAAAAACTTTTGTTCTTCTAGAAATAAATAAATAAATCATAAGCTGCTTTCCAATTTCTCATATTTACACCGTAAACAAGACGGTGCATTTTCGCGCCACAAGCCATTTCAGGTTTGTGGGGCAATGCAAGAAAATTAAACCTTTTACTTGTCGTATTTTTGAAAGATAAATTCCACGATTCTAAAACATCTGATTTTAATTTGACTTTAATTAAATTCCACAGATTTTAGCAATTTAACTAAAACAATCACCAATAAAATCATCAGAGTAGCAATTTAGCAACCAACTTGACAGCTTCTTATATATTTTAGGTTGAATTTTAATTTGAATAAGCTCCTAGTTTTAGTCATTCAACTCTTCATTATTATTATTATTATTATTATTATTATTATTATTATTATTATTATTATTTTTATTTTGTGATGGGGATTAGTATTATTGTTTATCGCCACAACTTACCTCTCAAATTAATACCACCAATAGAGTCAGACTATCCAGACTATAATTATAATGTTCTCCCCTCCCAAACGCACATTTTATTGGATTTAAAATGACTTTTAAAGTTTATGCTTTGTTGATTTACATGATAGCATGCAACCTAACATTGCTTCAAACAAAGTAACACACCTTTTTTTTTCTATAGAACATTATCTTAGAAAGCCCATATTTTAGCAACTCATTATTAGCCTTATCGAGGCTACTTGATTCGAATGTAATTGCGCTCACCGACATATCACTATGATTATTCTCCTGCAATTATATACCTCGAAATAATATTGCATCAATAATTCCCCACCTCAACATGTTCTGTTAGTATAAAAATCTCATAACCTTTCAAAAAATCCCATTCATTAAAAGTGTTGTGATATGCGAACCTGCTCCCAATACACATCCCCTATAATGGAATAGATGCGGTAACAAAAACCTGCGAATAGATAACTAGGCTCTGGACAGTGTCCTAACTTTTGACAACGTTGGTGTCAACAAAGTTTTCAGATTGTTGTACATTTAAATAGATAATGCAAACCATGAAACAAAAAATCCAAATACAGGCACTATCAGTATGGATTCCAAAATGGACACATTTGTTAAAATTTTCACTTTTACTTCAACGGAGTTTTCAAAGTGGCGAAATTTTTTTAAAACTCAAAGTAACATACAAAATAATGTAGAATTGCACGGTGATTACGATGCATATGGTTTTGATTTAATCAGAGCAATAATTTTGGACATAAAACAATTCAAAACTATGCAGTAAGAGATGAAGTTAACATTGTTTTATAAATAGCACCCGGACTTAATCGTATTATTTGAAATGGGATTGGAAGTGGTGTGTGTATCACTTAAATGATTAGCATTTTGCCTTTCAGTCTAAGGGAATTTTAGACATGCTGACTGAGAAATCACCAAGAATATATTGTTCATTCTAAGTGATATGCAAAGTGTAATGACATGGTAGCTGATACTAACAACCATAACTGTGTTGAACGTTTTTTTTTAATATTAAATCAAGGTAAGGTTTACAAAAAGTGCCTAATTGCACAACGATCAACATAAATGCAATTTAAAATGGATTAGAGGTATAGTTTCAAACCAATAAATGTTTAAAGTTATGCTGTATATTATGGAGTGGGAATTTCTTTATGAATAACACCCGGTCTTAATATTACCTTTTGATAAATGGGATTCTAAAAAATAATGACAAAGGTTTATAAAACTTATGTATTGGCAATATTTTTTTTTAACGAAATTGCATAAGGTTCTGAGCGATTAAGGTTATAATGGATTAATTATAAGTGACAGTAATTTTAAAAAACTTAAATTGACATTTGAAACATTTAGATTTACATGTTGCGGACTACGATGCAATTAATTTGAACCCGATGGCATTTTCCATAATATCCATTATGATATGACATTTATGATTGTGTTTAACATTTATGATTATAGGTTTCATAGAAGTTCATATATTATTACGTCATAATGGCGATTGAAAAAAGAAACCTATATATGTAGTAAAGTAACGAAAATTCAGTAAGATATTTTGTTTTGTTTTTATATTTTTTTTTGGTTTGTCAAGAAAATGTATTCAGAGCAGAGTATAACATCAAAATTAAAACTTCATGACAATTTTTTTTAACAGTTTTTTTTTGTAATACTTATATAAAAAAGAGTTACACATTATTACGTACAGAGTATTACACATACATAGGTAGTCTCGCTACAACAAGATGAGAAAAAAAGCTATAATTATTTTCACAGTACATAAGACATTTTATGTTTGCGTATCATTAATATTTACAACAGATATTGAACAAATGAGATAAAATGAGTATTTTCATTATATTCAGGTATGGAAATATCACACACATTTGTTTATATGATGATTTTGGGGATTTTAAAGTCATCCATAAGCTTGTAAAGATTCTCAATTGCAGGGATTTTACAATTCCTGAAGGTTTCTTCTGCAGAGACATAAAATAGGTAGTCCATCGTTCTGCTCAAACCCACATTTAATCTTGCACAGTCCCTTACGAAACCTATATCTGCATCGACGTTACAACGAACCGTAGAGAGGATGACAATGGATTGTTCTTTTCCTTCGTAACTGTCAACTGTGCATACATCTACATGCTACAAAAACAAAAAAAAAAATAAACATAAAACGAAAAACAGGATTGGAATATGACAACGTAATTATTACAACAAAAGGAATTGAGAAACAACCAAAAATAGATTTAGATAATATGTTATAATAATAATAAGATGGCAGAATAATAATCTTACCGATAAATTCGTCCCAAGTGCTTCTCTAATTTTCGTCAAGTGGGACATGTACATGGAGAGTACAGTTATCTTCTCTTGAAGGATTCCAGAGCCAATAATATCGTTCACTAAATTAACAATAATCTGGACTTCCTTGGCATTGACATAGGAAAAGGCATCCTATATAATCGAAAAAAAAAATGGAACAAACAAAAACAAAACAGGGTTTCATTTATGTTATTTTGCAATTTGGTGTAAATATGTATGATTATATGATCATTATTCCTTTGATTTTTTTAAAATAAAACTTACCTTTTTTTCACGAGCACTTGACTCATCGTAAACCACCCGAAGAACACTCCCTTCTTTTAATGCTGGGAATTTCTCGTAGAATCCAGGATTAGGAAAGTCCCCATACTTGCGATTCATAATCGATAGAGCAGACACTAGTAGTTTGCGATAGGACCACGCAGATATGAGTAGGCACAAATCGTTGGGGTAACGATACTGTTCACAAAGTAACGTCGTTGGACCTTCTTTCTTCATGTACTCTCTATATATATGAAACAAAAAAAAAAGGAAATAAATCAAAACGAAATGTATACACCGTAATTATGGATAGAAATTGATTTTTCAATGAAATATAACAAAACAAATAAAAACACCAATGATACTTACGTAGCTGTAAGAAATCTCATCATACATGTTTGCGCATTTGCATTCATCGCAGTTTTTGAATTGTAAAATTTGGATAATTGGTGATGATCCCCAACCAGAGCAAAATACTTTGGGTTTAATCCCAATAAGGCCAACATCTGCGGCACAGAGACCAAGTTCGATTCGTCCACAGCAACCCCTAAGCATTCCCTACTCTCCTTACGATTTCCATGGAAGTAATCTTGAAGGATCTTATTATTAGCAGTATTCACAGTACATATGAGCACATCAGTATCATCTAGCACCAAGTTCCTCACTTGAGTCAAATGAGATTTAATACTTTCTTCCTGATCATCACTCAACAAATTCCGTCCGTCCTTTTGTTTATCTGTTGGTTTTGTTAATAAAAAAAATAATTGAATCTAGTTGACTCATTGTAAAAAAAAACAAACAAAAATAAGAAAAGTAGACATAATGATAAAAACATATGTGATTTCTTACCTTTAATCCACTTGAGGACCTCTGGATTTGATTCGTATGCTTGATGTAGAAGAATAGAAGAATGGACATATCCATAGGCCTCTTGTTTAGACTTTTCAGTCTCCTTTCCATGTGCCATCATTCGGCGAACTTTAAGTTGTTTCAGTGGACCCTTACTCACCTCCTTTATTTTCTCATTGACGACTTTGCATGCATGGTTAGTTGGGCAAACGATCAGTACCATTCCTCTATTTGTCGATTGATGTTGATGAAATATTTCATTTATAATCTCAACGAGTGTATATGTCTTTCCACATCCTAAGCAAAACAACCAAACAGAGAACAAAACCACACCAACACAGTTATTAAGAATAATATTTGATTTATATTTAATTTATATTTGATAATTTGCGTAAATGTATATTTTTCTAAAAGCAAAAACAAAATAATGATAATTGTAGTTGCATTACCTGGCGGGCCTTGTACGCAGGCTAGTGGATGGTTAAGCACATTTGTAGCTCCTTCTGCTTGATATTTATTGAAGTCAGCGTAATTAATGAGTTCGGTTACTTCAATTTTGCGCTCAGATTTCGGTCTTTTAAAGTGGTGGACTCTTGGGACGGTTGGGTACAATAGAAAATCTCGCAAATCCGTAAGACTCTTGACTGGACAAGGTTGGATCATCCTGAAGAAATCCCAATCGCTCTCAATCTTATTATCATCTGTACATGGACGCATATCTTCAATTTGGAACGTATTCTCATTCATCTTATTCATGAGAAGCTCATCTTTGTCATCAACTCCTGACCACATGGACACTGCAACCGCCGTGTCTAAAACCAAGTCTTCAGTCTTGCACTTTACTATTGCTGTTATGTTGAGCTTTTTGTCGGGACGTTTGCGATCTACCACGTTTCGCAGGACTCCGTTGAAAGTGTTGTTCTCATCATTGAGTTCGCTGGTAGTAAAAAGAATGATTCCGAAGTGATAACAGGGAGAGGGAGGAAATTGTTGGAAAGCATCAGTTACGAAATTCGGGTCGATGGTAAATTTTACAAGATGTGCAGATCCAGGGACAAAGGCACGTTTCTCCTTCTCTTTCAGATTAATATCTTCCCCGTCTTCATTACTCTCAACAGACTCCTTTAAAGTAGTTCCAATGACGATTGGTTCTGAAGATGAGAGATGAGTCTGCTTAGGAACGGTGACTTTTTCCCTTTGTTGTAAATACGAATACCATCGATCAATGGCTGTATCTAGTGACTTTATATAAGACGTTGGTGGCCGGGGAACGAGAAAGAAAGGTGATTCCTCTGCAAATGTTATTCCTTCTGGCAACCATACACGTACATCGACAATTGTCCTTGCCTCGATTCCTTCATCAATATTCCCTTCAGTTTTCATGATCCGGTCTATTTTCCCTTCAAGACGTCCAATGGAACATGAATGCATCAATCTGACTGATGGAGGGTCATCAATAACTTGGCTCTATAAAATAATGAGCATGAAACAAACAAACGGTCATGATTCAATTATGGAATCTAATTGTTATAATACAAATGAAAATAATATACACGACACATTATGCTGATGAATTGTTGATGATAATGAGGTTGTATGAACCGAACAATTTAAAAAACAAAAAACAAAAAAGTAAAATTACCTTTGGAACAAGAACGACTTTGTGGATGGAAGGTCTATTTTCAAAAGTCCATAATCCTCCTTCGATTTCTGCTGGCATACTAAACCGGACGTTATATAAATACGCCATATGACATACTCCATTATTCTCAGACAACTTCTTGTCTTGTAGCTTAATACTGACGTTATCGACAGTCGCCAGTTTAAACTTAGAAGCCAGATTACGATACACAAGTTTCTGCTCCACCACCTGAGTCACATATGCAGTTTCTTCAAAGTCTTTAATGGAGGAGTAAAGAGGAGTTAATCCTCTTGTCATCAGGATGAGAGGCTGTGAGTTAAAGTCAAAAATGTCCCTGTCCGAATTATGCATGTAGTCGTAATTCAAAACAAGACGAAAAAAACCCTGGTCTCCCTTCCATTTGTGAATGCTCCTAATTTAAATTTGAAAATAAAAACGAAAAATATCAAGACATATGATTAGGATAATTGTTTGTTGGGTTTTTTTTTTTAAATGTTTTAATGATTAATGCTGCTGCTGCTGTTGTTAATGCTTATTGCGATTACACTTACTCTTCAAATGGGCAACGACATGATGCGGCGATCCAAGTGAGATCAGGGTGAAATCCAAGCAATGTGTACAAATTCCCACAAAAGAGGCAGTAGGATTTCCACTCTCTGTCAACTTTTCTTTTAATCCATATGTTGTTGTCAATCATGTAGAAAGGGATGTAATGCTTATCCCTCATCACCCCTGCAATACATTATATATATGATTTAAAAAATAATTTAAGATTGATTCATTTGTTTAATTTCCGAGATTTGTGTTTTGTTAGTATGTAGTAATTGTAGTTTTTTTTTTAAATAAATATTATTATTTCCTTTTTTTTGTGGTTGTTATAATGAATGTTACCTGCAATGTGGAGCAACTTTCCATTGACTCCAAATCCTCTTCCTCTTGTTGCCAGTTGTTCATCTACTGATAGCGTATCATCCTTAAGGCCAAGGATGTAGTCTACATTTATAAAAAAATGAAATTATCAAAATGAAACCATATTATAAAAAAATATATATATATTTAAATTAAGAGAATGGTTTGGTTAGTTTGGAATCAACTATTATGATAGAAGGATATATATATACTTTTTATTATATTTAAAAGAAAACTGCTCACATTTTCCTTGACATGCCCCGAACCTAGTGTCGAACTCAACTTCCAGAACGTAAGTCGACAGCTCACCTTTACCTTTCTCTACCCGTTGAAATGAGTATTGCAAAACTCCAAGTAAAGGATTTTTGGAAAAGTCATCGATTTTGACATTACTCGCCTTCTGATCAATGGTGATGGTATAGGTCAACAAGTGTTTGGCCTCCTTTGGGTTAATCCGAACCATGTTCTTCCAAAACTCATCAGTAAACAGCTTTATGGGCTGTTTCCGCATTCCACATCCTTCCAGAAGAGCATCGTGAATTTGCCGGTCATAGAAGCTCGGATACGTTCCACCTGGCCCTCTTTGTATTCCGAAATCCTATGATGATGATGATGATGATGAGGAAAATAAAATTACGTTTAAAAAAAAACCATAAATAGATACTAAAGAAAACCTCCATATTTATCAATCATAATCATCATCATCATCATCATTTTCAAGATGTTTTTTTAATCAATGGTAACAAGAATTAATGATACTCACGGGCTCTTTAATGTAGATGTTTCGATTCCCAATCTGTAACTTTTGAAAAGCGAACCTGATGAATGAATAAGATTGATCAATGCCGGATACCACGACATTTTTGGATAGGTACTCAGGGTCCTCCAATGACAAGATACTGAGGGGTGAATTTTGATCCGGATAGTACTTGTACGTGTCAGGTTTCCCGTCCCGTTTCCGAATTGCTGAAAATTTTTATTTGAAATATAATTATTGTTATTAGCTTATCAAACCCTCCGATGATGAAAGGGTGATTGAAGTTGATTAATATAAAATAATCATAATGCTGATAATATAGTGGATAAAACAAAAGGTAAATATTTTGGCTTACCATTGTTGAGGTACCCCCTCATAATCTCTAGGACCTCCTTATCAGATATGTCCGTCTGTACACGGGTGAAGTAAATCTTGGGATAGATTAAGTCTGCCATCATACAATTGGTATTGCTCCAGAATACCTTTTTGTCTCCCTCTCTCTCTCACTACCTTTCCATATCTAGCTTCCTAAAATCTAATGTATGATTCAAAAAACTATGACCAAGTATCGAAAAAAAATGGATACCTTGAATAAATAGGCTACAATAAATAATACTATCCTTGAAAATTAATCCCAGCACTAGCCTGATCGGAACAAAAAAAATATATATAAATGACAATAAAGCAAAATCTATGAACCTTTGAAGAAAAAAAAATTGGTTGCCTTTAATTAGTTAAATAGGCCAACAGCAATTAAAGACCGTCTAAACAGTAAACAAAATATTGAAGCCAGCACCTATCCCAAAATGTTCGAGAACACCTCTACTACTTTACTTCCAAAAACTACTTTTAAAAAACAGTTAAAAACTGAAAAAAATCTAAACGAAACAAAGCTACCACCAATAAACCCTACATAGATTCTTTTTTTTTCCTACTAAAACTGACACCACAACAATTAATATTGCAATTACAAATTAAACATTTAACAGGACACGTTAAAATAAAATGCTTGCTGCTGGTTCAATGCCGAGCTCACTATGAATGAATGAGAGAAATCCAAAACATGAACAAGCACATGAACATCTGTGTGCAGACGCAAAGCTACATTTTTTTTTTGTTTTTGTTTTGGATCTTTGATTTTTTGATAAAAATTTCGTGCAAGTTTCCATGGGGCATTATGAGACTACATGAATGCATACAAACTTCACATCTGCATATAACCATGCACTTGAAGAGATGAGATGAGAATTTGAAAGATGTAGTTTGGTTTTTTTTTAAAAACAAAGTTTGTCAGTTTTATCATATTTCCATTATATTTTAATGATGATAATTAAATATTTAATAACATTTATTCCAAGTCATTCACGCCTTCAATTAACGTAATTCGAAATATAATTCGATAGTTTAAAAATAATTATTGTTTTGAACAGTCAAAAAGGTGTTAGTATCATGTAAATACTACTTTTCCATTAATTCCATTATTTTAATCTCTTCAGACCGATAAAACGTATTTTTTTTGTCCCTTTCCAATATATGTACTTGTTGTGTGTTGCTTCCATTGTTATGTTTTTGTTTCTTTGTCACATCGATGCTGAAAGTAGCAAGTGAAATACCTTTTTATAATCTTATCATCAGCGTAGCCAATTAATTTTTTCGATTTTCTTTGGGTGCATTGTTGCACCGACCCTCAATTATTTCTAATGTTCTCAGAAAGTGAGACGTAAAAAAATGAATGTTTTTTATTGTGTTCCTTTCAAGTGTGAAGACGTAACATGTATTAGTTAATGAAATGAATGTTATTTCCTCGAGTGAGGGAGTATTTAATTTTATATGCCGCCATATTAATTAGGCCAGTTTGAATCGAGTCTTTATTTTAATCCCCAATTTAAGAAGTGACCTTCTTTTATTTTAAATGTATTCACATTTTTTTGTCCCTAATAATTTGTATAATTTTTAACGTATGACATTCCAATCCATTGTATAATTTTTCTATAAATACCGTAGTCCGTATAAATGGACTCGTTGTGATCATTCTTCCCTTAGGTCTGCCACACATAATGCTGGTCAGACAGCTCATTTTAATTTCAAGTTTCAATTCCGAGTCATTTTCTTTTTTAAATAAATATTCGACGTAATTTGACAGTTTTTTAAGAAACATTTTGTCCAAATATCCATATTGATTTCCTTTGCAATTGTTGATATTCGATTCTCATCCAAAAACATTATCAGTTCACTCTATCTCCAAAAGTTAGTGTGCAGTAACACATAAAGTTCTATGGCACCTGGACCTAAAGTCATTCTGTCATTACTTCAAGGCGTAACCTGCGCAAGGTGGATCACCCTCAACTTTGGCACCTGGACTTTAACTACTCTCATCCCTCCAACATAATACGCATCCAGCCTACCGTCTCCAATTCATAATCCTCATCCGTGCAAATAACGTACCACCCCTCTTCAATTATAATGTAAAAAAAAGAATGATTGAAAGGGAAAGGATATCAGAAGAAGTTGTCGAAACTAATGAATATTCTTTCATAGTTTATATTTGATTGGATTACAAACTGTCTTTAAATAGATGAAGACTCGTATATATTCAAAATTGATTATTTAGTAACATGGGATGAATGTACTTCTTGACTGCTATCTTAATTCCTCATTCCTCATATTATTAATTAAGATCATTTTATCCAACGTAATGAAACGCAATAACACAAAGCCTTCTTTAGTGAGGAAGATACAACAGGGACAAACCTCCGCTTCACATCGTCTTAAAAACTATTTGCTTTGAATTTTGTAAAATGCCGACTTGTTTGGACCGTGCTTAAATTGTATTACATCAGTTACCACCATAATGACGATGATAAGGATGAGTTTATCTGGATATTTGTTGCCGGAATGGTTATAGATTGAGTTATTACAAATTTAGCACGGCATGGCAGTGAACGAGAATATAAACAAAATGATGAATGATGTATTATGAGGATGAATGAAGATGATATGATAGCGACACGATCTCCAAAAAATCAAAAAAAAAAAGACCTCTGTGGCAACAGTAAACCAGAAAGAAAGAAACAAATAAATATGATATTGTGTCGGGTTTGTATTTCATTCGGTTCCAATTGAAACAACCTTAGCTAATATTGCCATTGTTGGCGTATTCTGTGTCAGGCCCCATTGCATACCACCATTTAGATCCTTCTGTATCCATGTGAATAATATATAAAGTGCGATTGATTAGGTATACCTAGATCATCGTGATGGCCAGCTAGAATGCACCGAAGATCTTAAATTAACAAATTGGTTGCAGTTCAGGCCTTTGGTAACTTAGTAAGTGAGATAGTAAGTGAGTAAGTGAGTTACGTCAATCCAAACTCGCGCTTTTATCGTAATTACTGTCGCTGAAGTTTGGAAATTGTAATATACTAGACACTGTACGCCCCCCGAATCCGGGCTTTGAGCTATGCATTTTGGACCTAGCGCCATTTGGCAAATTTTTGCCCGAAAGTTGAAGCGGGTATAATGATTCAACAAGTTTTCCCCTGGTACGTTCTTATCGGTCTTGTCACATGCATTTCGTAAGTTGTAATTATGTAAACGTAAAAACAGACCCTTGTAATACATTATTATACTTCACGTATAATCCCCTTCGTTTTTGTTGGAGCTCGGACTGATTTGCATGCATAGATTAATTTTTATGTTTCTTTCACCGTCTAGTTGAAATTTACCAGATACAGATACAAATATACAAATCTGAGGGTAATAATAACAAAATGTGCATTTGCAAGGCCTAAAGGCGAAATATGCATTTGTAAGGACCCAAAAGTTAATGACTAAATTTGCAAAATGAAAGGGACAAAAACGTGTAGTTACTTTATGTGGAAGTATGCAAATTGCAAATTCAAATGTGGCATCCAAGCATCATAATAAGCTCCTTTCATCATTTCATGGTCCACTCCAGGATACATACAAAGATGGATGGAGAATGGAGACAAAGTAATAGACTTATGGACAGTGTGTCACAGTCACAACACAGCGTGTTGTGGATTTTCAATCATGTAAATTAACATTTCC
>JAQGAG010000395.1:0-16589 GCA_034696835.1 Lepidocyrtus lignorum
CAAACCAAGTCATCCGCAATAATTAGGATAACATTTGGGCGCTGATACGCCTCTCCAGGTGGGGGAACAGTGGTGCCTATGCCTGCCTCGTAGTCAATAGTGGTGTCGGTGTCACAAGGCAAGGAGGTCGTGCTTCCTTCACCATCGTCAAAATACACCTCGAGATCATCCGAAACTGTTGTTAAAAGCTCTTCTGGAGAAAATCCGGAAACGTCTGATTCCACAATACTATTTTCAGTAACTTCCACATTCGCATTTTCACAACTAATATTATTAAATACAACCACAATTATGAAAATTACCCTGAGATAACGCATGATGACTGTGCTCTTGTCGAGCTCATCTAAAACAAAATATTTTTCTTCAACTCATTTGTAAAAAACATCAATATCGACAATCATAAGAACATTCATGAATGAGCATCTATAACATTAACATTGATAATGGAATTTTCAGATAAGAAAAGTCAAAGCCTAAGAGGGCCTGACATAAACACGAGATTATTATTGAGATGAAGAAACCGGTCTGTCACTGTTCTTGGGCTTCTTTTCTTGTCACGTTACAAGATCCAATGTCACGTTAAGTTATGAATATGAATGAGGCGACATAGTCGGATCAGAGTATCCTTCTGAATATTAATAATTATGCAGTTAAAATTAGTTTGACCTATGCCACATCACATCATCATGTTGACTATGGCTATGACATAACCAAAGGAATTTGGGCTTTGTTAATCATTAGTTATATATGCACAAGGAGGAGTTCCAGCTCAAATCAGTTGGTTTGGGTAGTTGAAAATGTTGAAATATTAAAATTCAACATTTGTCACGCTTACAGGGAATAATTCAAGTTTATTTTTTAATTTACGCGTGGTTTTAAACAACAGTGAAAAAAATGTTCACATGAAAGAGGGAGCAAACAACAAATTGGTTTATTGTCTGAACAAATTGGTCGACAATGTAAACGGATTATGTGTGATTGTAAACACTTATCTGAATGCATTATTCGGTGGTTGTAACGCTAACCTAAAAAAATACAAAATTATTAGCCTTTGCTTGTATAATTTTTGTCGTGAGGTATGACGTGAGTTGAATGATTAATTTTTTCCTAGATATGATAATGATCATGAGATTTGACAAGGGGAAACCTGAAAAATCCAGCTTCGGTAAAATGCAGCGAGAAGAAAAACTAAAAAGGGAAATACTGACTGAGTTGCGTCTTGTCAAGTAAGAAAAATTCAGGATTTATTTGTTTCTCATTTTTTAAACTGTCGTTTGTTGTCGATTACCGAATATGCATCAAGGCTCATTTGCGCAGCGAGTCGTGCAAAATGCAGGTATATAGTATTTGTAAGACGTTTACGGAAACACAAACAATCTGAATGTGAATAGGTTTACTTACAAGTGCGACTGTAAAAAAATTATTGAATTTGTGCAGTCTCCACAATGCATACAGGTCGTGAGGTTCCATTTGTGCCGCATGTTTGAAATGGAAAACATCCAGATCAGAACTGTTTTCGGCCTAATAATTTTGGCGTTACATATCTGTATTTGCAGACTTTTAATAGTCCTAAATTACGTTCATCCATCATCCAATTAAAGCTGCAATAAAATTAATCAAACTGCAATTCACAAACATTGCAATGACAAAAGTTTCATTTAATAGTTTACTTTGCGACATCGTTTGAGGGGAACTTGAGACACCTGCCTCCCGTTTCTCAATTCACATCAACTACTAATACTAGTAACTCATAGTCAAATAATCAATACATCCATAAAATACTACATATTTAACTCAATCTGTTTTAGTTTTATTATAATAAAAGTGTAAATGGATTTTTTACATGTATGTTAATTTTTACTTCCTCCTGCATACTCAATAATAACACGTTTTTTCATTTACATCAGAAGTTACTGATACTTAACTACTAACTTAAGCCCATATCAAAATCATCAAATGATCACACACACCATCTCACTATTTATCCAACCCTTGCCTTGTCCCAATTACATAACAATAATCAATTTAATCATTAATCATCCATTATCATCTTAATCATCAAATCCATCAAAAAAATACGAAAGCTTCCTCTTCCCCTTATCAAAACCTAAAACCAACACCTGAAAGCCACTCAACCTCCAAGTACATCCGATAACATCATATCAAAACTTGGACGAGGAAGAAGGAAGCAGTTTTTCATTCCAATCCAATGCAAAAAATGTGAAATGCATGCATAATTTTTGACAGGAGCAGCAGAAGCACTTCACCCAAAGCTTGTACTTTGTTCTCTGGCTTATGTGGAGGATTTTTGCAGATACACCTCAAATTTCGCGCGCCCCTCCCCCATTCCTTCATGTTTTGATGACGACAGCCAATCCCCAGCAAACGCATGTATTTCAGCTAAAAACAGACAAGCAAAAGCACTCAATTCCTTGAGCAAGGCAAAGGATAGGGATATCTCTCCTTCTTTATGCATTTTGTTGACTTGAATGATATATTGATATGTATGATGTGGATGTGGATCTGGAAGGGACTTTTATATCCGATCTCGGCAAAAATCCGTCAGATTTTCCACCTGTCCCAAATGCAAAAAGAGAGCAGAGATTAGCATAATAAAAAACGAGCAATAAATAATTTTCCTATTTTTACCTGTCCTCCACCTTTTTCGGTGTGGTTTATCGAGCGATATTGATTAGCCAAAGCCACTTAACTTGACGGACATTTTTTCGGTAAAGTTGATTTAGTGACACGTGAATTTACACGTAAGGATTAGCGAGAATTAAAAAAAAAGTGCAGAGGAGTTATACAGATGATATGATTAAAACATATGATTGGCCTTTTTTGTTGGTTTGAGTTGTGTTAAATAAGTAAAGTCAAAGTGTGGGTGGTTGTGTGGCTTGAACATTGAAGAAGGAAGGGATAAGACAATCAATTTGGGAGAGACATTGGAAGAGGTAAGAGGGATATGCCGGTTGGGGCAATAAATATTATTTAAAAGTTTTATAATTAAAGTTTAATTAATTGGATTAAAGGTGGTTGACATTTAAGAATGTTGATGGCGAACATATGCTTTTATGTAATATTGTGATAAGTTGAGATTAAGGAATTGAAAGTGGATTTGTAGATTTATTTGGGGAGATTTTGTATAATTGGGAGATATAATATATGTTGGGTTTGGTTTTGGTGTTGTAATTTAAATGGTCAAGGATGGATAATTAATTAATTTGAAAATGGTTTGTTTGTTATTACTTTTCAGATAATTGTGGAAATAATTCGTAATTGGTTGGATGGTAATAAGAGGAAAGAAAATTGAATATCGTATCGAACCGATCCAAGGATTCAGAACCAAAGTATTTTAGTTGTAAATTGTAATCCTACACCGGAAATAATCATATTTCAGTATGGCTCAATCAACAGTAAATATAGCTATTTGTGCAGTAGTTGCCTTACTGTATTTAGTTAGTTTAGCGGAAGGTCTAAAGGAAGGAGAATGTGAAGGTATGAAATAAGATGACACATCATCTGAGTTTTTTTTCATAATATATATTTATTAAAGAGTCTTGTCTTGAGCTGTAGCTTGTAAATAAAAATTGTACTTTTGTTGATTTCAGTTTGTGTCAGCGTTATGAAGAAATTTTCAGAGGAACTGGATGACGATGTGAGAAAGGATTACAAGAAGATCGAAACCAGTTTCAGAAAATTCTGTAAAGGATCCAAAGGGAAGGAAAATAGACTGGTATGTTATTTTATTTTAATGGTTCAGTTGTTTTTGCGCTGCGTCACTTTTGTTAAAAATCGAAATTTAGATATTTAAATTATGACATGAGTTTGACATGATTGCCTTGTTTTGTAGTGTTATTATCTTGGAGGTGTAGAAGAGTCGGCTACTGGAATCTTAGGGGAGATCTCAAAACCTTTGTCTTGGAATTTGCCGGCTGATAAAATCTGTGAGAAGCTAAAGAAGAAGGATAGCCAGATTTGTGAATTGAGATACGGTAATTTTTAATTTATGATGTTTAATGTTTGGCTCTCGGCTGTGTTATCATTGATAACGTATCAATATCATATCATTAGACGTTAAATATCCGTGGACGTAAATTTCATTTGGGTTTGTGTATGTTTTTGTAGAGAAACAAATTGACTTCAAGACTGTCGACCTGAAGAAACTGAAAGTCCGTGATTTGAAGAAGATTCTGAATGACTGGTAAGTGCAATTTAAAGTTTGAGTTGAGGCGTCAAGTGGTGTTGGAATGATTTAGGAATAAATAGAATTAGCGTAAGCCACGAACACGGCACCACGAAGAGGTCATATTTACTGATATGAATGATTATTTTTGGTTTCAGGGACGAGGACTGTGATGGTTGCATTGAAAAGTCAGATTTTATCAAGAGGATCGAAGAGCTGAAACCAAAATACGTACGGGATGAGCTGTAATGGATATCGTTATCCTTAGATGAAACAAATCCTGTATTGCATCAAATATTTATTTGATAGTTAGCCAGTGTTATTTGTTAGGGGTATTATTGTGTACTTTAATCTATGCTATTAATTTCATTTGTTTAAATTATATGGTTCTATATATTGTTGTAAATATTTAACTTCGAGTTGATATTATATACTGTCCGTGTAGGCTGCATGTTGTACGTGTGAAAGTCAAAGTCGCAATTCAAACTTTTTACAAAAAAGCGGAAAATAAATTAGTTCAATATCCAAAGAAGCACAAAAATCGTTGTGAATGTAAATTACCCATGCATCCACGTATGTGTAATTTCAGCATTTCATTTTTTACACGAGCCATGGTTTACAATCTATACTGTTATTCAATTTTGAAGAAGACGAAAACGCATGACATACAAATAAGGAATGCGAATGTTGGTGAAAGTCGTGACTCTGTGTCTGTGCCGTGTTTTCAAGGTCAGCTTTCAAAGCTGGTAGTTTTTATATTTACCTTATCAATTTAAATAATAAGCTTCGACACCTGCTTGGTGTTTGCATTTTACTAAAGAGGGAAGCGCACTGCTATGTCATTATTGATACAAAGTATACAACATCCATATCCGACATCCAAATTTCAATCTAGCGAAATTCTATAATCTGTAGTTGGTAGTCTACAGTTAGGTTATGCCTATACGGTTATGGTTAGCGTAAATATGTAGAATCCAGCTTAAGTTAATCATAAAAGAACAATGAAAATTAGAAGTCTGTCTGAACTCCATACGATACGGACGCGGACGTGACCACCAGTTCAGGTTCTCTCGGCATCTCATCGACACTCATACCTAAATGAAAATGGAGGGTGCTATAAATACTTAATTTAGGTTAGAAATGCGTTGACATAAGAAAACGATAACAATATAAAGGCATGTATTGAACAACTTGAGATTAAATGTATGAATATCAATCACGTTTTACCAACATTCGAAAGCATCATACAACATTTATTAGACGAAACACTAGAGAAAATGTCGGATGCTCCTCTCCTGTCAATAAAAGACTTGTCCCATCGGATCTGCACTTCTCACATCCTCCCACAAGCATCGCCACTTTCACTCGTACGGATCCATCTATAATATATTGCCATTTCCCAGCTGTGAGCTTGAAATATCCAGTCCAGTCCAGAGTTCCAGAACCTGTATTAAATAAGCAACGCCTGATTGTGAGTTTTATTTCCTCCTAATCCTATCTCAGCTCCTGGCTCCACACGCACAGCATAAAAAGCAGGATGTGTGGGGAAAGCAGCTCCAGTTTGCTTAGAGAAAGCAACAGGGAAGGAAGGTTGCAAACGAGCGATAGTCGCATTTCCAACTACATTCTTCCACTTGCTTTTGCAATCACATAGATTTCTCCGTGGGCAGATAATAAAGTTTTCAATACAATTGCTTAGGGCATGAGAAACTTTGTTCACTTCTTAAATTACAGCTAAATCGAATTAAAGTGAATAAAAAATGGGAAGGTCAGTAGGGGGCAAGATGAGACATTCTCCTTCCTACGGTGAAGCTGGTGGTGGAAGTGGGAACTCCTCCGAGACAGTCCAGCAACACTCTCACCCCCAGGCCCTTTACCCAAGTAATGTCCGACTTTTAATAGAAAAGCTGAGAAGTTTGAAGCCCCATAATCACGAAGACATTATGAAATTGGAAAGTGTGAAAGCCGTTCTAAGTGCCTTAGAGGAGTCCCCGAGTGGGAACATTCCTTCATCAAATGATATTAGTGAAGATGACGTGAGCCGAAAATGCGAAAATCTTGTTAGTCCTTCTTCATCTCATCAGAGTTCATCCTTGCCCCAGGCAAGTAAGTCAATTAGATCGCCAAAATACACGAGTCGAACGAGTGGGAACAAAGGACAGAAGTACAAGACGTGTGGGGGGAACGACTCCTCCGATACAGTAATGGCAAGCCAACAGTCTACATCGACAGCAAACGATAAGCTTATGACAGCCAAGAAGGGCTGTGTAACGCTAATTCAGAATTTTGAAAATTTATATAAGAATGTGGCAAAAAAATACTTTTTCATGTTGAAGCCGAGAAAGCCATCGAAATCCAATTTTTTCGGTGTGTTCTTCTCCATCTTGGCATTCATCTTTTATTTTGAGTTGCATACGATAAATGGATTTAGTCGGCTTTGGTTGAAGTGGGAAAATGTGGATTTGAGCTCCGTTGAGGTAAGTCTAACATCTACCTAATCCTGCATGGCATGGCATATGATACTTAAATGGGATCACCACTTTCTTAATTCCATTTTAACTTTTTAATCCTCAAAGTTAAGACGTTCACTGAACTACTTATATTTAACTTATTGGATTTACTGTTAAAAAGATCTCACATATTTTTCTTTAAATTTCAAATGTGTCCATAACTTTCTCCAGAGAAAGTTCTTCCATTTATTTTTAGCACAGTATTTGTTTCTGTCATATCAAGCGGGTCTCTTTTTTCTATCCCTCAGCCCATGACATTCTGGTCCAAGCTGGCCACTAATCAATATCCGTTTCTGTTCAATCTTCCAGTGTACAATTGAAAGTCCAAACCTGGCCATGGAACTTTTCCGACCACCCGTCTCCTGTTCCATCTGTCATAATGTCAGATCCGCGGATCGTGTCAGCTCCATTTCTCCTGCAGAGTTCGAGCGAGTGTAAGTAACCAGATTTATGCAGTTAAATATACAGACATTTTTTTCCTAGAATAAAAAAAACTTTATTTTAGAGCACGTTATAAAATCAGACATCAAAAGTTATAGGACGCTTGAAGTGTAAGGCCTCTTCTGATGCAAGCAGTTAGTACAACATAAACGCATTATCTTCAGCATCACCGGCTCCTCTATCAAATCAGAGCAGCCAGAGCCCTTTCAATTACAGTAAAAGCTGGGAATTGCTTCTAGCTAGAAAAAGGCTTTGTGGTTTCCCATGCATTTCTCTAGTCACTTTTTCCATGGACATATTACATGAATACATCATATACATCCTTCCTTTAGAATACCCGGTTCCTTCCTTTTGAATGAGTCCCACTATTTTAAATACAAGTCATAATAAGCCAATTTAAGTCATAATATAAAATTGCCACCTCTCATGTCCCTGTCAAACAAAGAAAAAGACAAGCGTGTTATTACATAAAATCCCATCTTTTCATTTAAAATTACTAGGGATTCAATAGAGCATAGCACATGTTACACTACCAAGGATGATGACAACGTAAGCCCAGTTTACAGACAGCGGTGAAAGCCACGAAGGTGAATTCCAACCAAGGTTTTTGAAGGCTTCCTTCTTCCTCCTCACTTGCAAGGCTACCTAATGCATGTTAGAATCAAATAGGGATTTTTCAACCGAAATGGAAAGTTAATTTTTCGCCCATAAGTGAAAAAATCAACTAATACATTATTCCTACTAAACCCATTTAATTGTAATTGCTTCTCCTTCTCCCTACTCTTGACACCTAAATATTTAGCGATAAAGTATTCTCAGAGAGAAAATGAGTGTTCGCTGTAAATTATCAGATCCGTAAATATTTTCCCAAATTGAAAGTCAGGAGAAAACCCTTTTTATTTTATCACATTTGACATAGTGATGATGACGGTGGTAATGGGCTGGAGAAAGGAGATGATGTGAGGTGGAAGATGTCAATACTGAGGAGTCGTGACTAAAGCACTCACCCGATTTTAGTCCCTGCTATTTACAGTCGTTGCGTCGTCAGCCCAGTGAGTAGGAAACTGTGAGTCGTTTATTAATTCACGCCTTGTTAAACAGTCTCTCTTGCTCTAAATCACTTAAAACAAAAGTCATGTAAGAGCTCACTCACAGCCCATCCCATGAAATGATTTTCTCCTGTCGAAGTTCTCGAAAAAGATAAACTTAAGCTCACGTTGTATTTGCTAAGTAGTTTGAGAGGTTTTTTATGAGGATTTTATGAGCTGATTTTTATGGCGTACGGTTATTCTGTTATTTTCTCTTTTACCCTTGTCTTATGTATTTTCGTTGTTATTGACCCCATACGATACACTTATTTTGGGTCCATTTGAGAGAAAAGTCTATAAAAGAGACATAAAGTTTAGCTAGTTAATTAAACTAACAGTGCCTTTTGCAAAAATACTATTATTGATTGATGCCACCATTCAGCCAAAAGAATAAATTCTCGGAAGGGGAATTATTGCATTTTGTATTGCCAGCATGCCAGCACGTTTGTGGCTTATCGGCACATGCTTCAGTTAAAATACATATTCTCATAGAATACACATTATGCAGTACATTCTTGGCATATGAGTATAAGAGAAAAGTGAAAGTGAAATCATGGTACAAAAAGACGAAAAGAAAAGGATTATTTTATTTTCCAAGAAAAACGCTTTTCATTTCGCCCCAGTAGCTACTTAAGGTACTTCTTCTATTTCCGTGATCCACTCTCGTCCCTGAACCATAATCCGGTGTGGTCTTGTGTTCTGACATAGGAAACCGACACACTACCTTCATAAAAAATCTACATCTTGTCATTAATATTAACTTGGTATGTACTTAAGTATAATGCTTATTCCGACACATGCTCCAAATTTCAATCTGCAAGTAGGTATCTGGATATTATGTAGCCTTCTTTGTCCTTTTTTAGCTAGATAAATGGAGAAAGAATAGACTTACACCATTTTGTTCCTACATTCAATGGCTTTCACTGCGGTACAAAATGTATCGTGGCTTTCACTGCGGTACAAAATGTATCGATGCCACAATTCATTCCTTTGAATGGAAGTATGAATGGCGATTGTCCCCGGTAGCGTCATACATGGACACCCATTCATTGCAAAAAGACCCTTATGTAAAAACTTCAATGTTATTTAGTCTTGGCAAATGGATGGTGTGGGTGAATAGGGAAAGCATGTGCTTCCCCATGCAAGGCAACAAAAAGATCTACTGATGCTAAAATTAGATCAGGGCTGGAAAATAGGATTAAGGTTGTAGGCTGTCATGTTAAAAATATTGTTTAGGGAAAGGGAAAAGACTGTCTGACATGAAAAAATGTATAAAATGTAAACTGGTGCTGAATGTCTAATTTTTGTTACTGATGGTGCAGGTACGCATACACGGGAAGGCCGGTGGTGGTAACTGATGCAATGGCCAATTGGACGGCTCCTTCAGCTTTCGCCTTCGAGTTTTTCAAGGTAAGGGGAATTTTGGCTGCTCGTTCTTATGATATTTTGAATGCATAATGTGATGAAGCAAAAAAATTTGTGTAAAAATACTTTGAGAGAAAGTTTGGATTTTGCCGAATTATAGGTTAATTTCTACTCCAATTTAATTCTTTTTGGGATAACCAACTGTTCGATGCAAAGTAGATTTGCTGTTGAGGTTTTGCTTACGTTACGGAGTAGCAGAGAAAGTATATTCATAACAATCATAACAGTCATTAGTTAGTTAGTATACTCCAATCGTACTTACTATGATGACGCCAACAAGGACATTGCTTGCTTTGAAAAAGTGCATTCATTATTGCAAGTATATCCGTACTTCTTTAGTTTTCTTTCGAATATCTCACATGCCTAGTCCCATTATTAATGGGGTTTAGCCACAAACGGGAACCGACGCCGACAGTATTATGTAGTAATATTTTCTTTTTAGCAGTCCGCTTTCTCTCATGAAGTAAACGTGCATAAAGATAATGCTCGTTGGTTAGATCATTCTTAAGAACTACCCAATATGCTTACGGAGAAAAACAGTCGGGAAACCGCAAAGAGGACATGTCTGTTAGTTTAGTAACTTTAGTAGTTTCGCAGCCACTTTGTAGCAGATGAAAGTACAAAAATACCAAAATATTTATGAAAGGCTGTCTATTCTTTATGAAAAGGAAAAAGAAACAGGATAAGGATAGCTGCTTATATAGTACCTGTTTTTCTTTTCATGGAGAAAGTGATGAAATGGGGGATTACCAGACGTAGAATTAAATGTTATGTAAAGAGGCCATCATGTCATGTCGAGCGCCCCGTAGCAGGTATCACGTTCCTCTAAATAGAAAGCTGTAGTAGGAAGCATCTGACTTCAAGTCTTCGTTTCCTTTGAAGCCAGAGATTGAGTTAGGGAGAAGAAGAGGATGATAATGATGGTATGTGATGGTTATAACGTGTAATACGTACCAATATTATTCCCTTGGGATATTACGTTGATTCTTCCAAGGCCTATGATGATGGTGATGATGACCAGAAAAGAAAACAGTTTTTCATTTCATGGATTAAAGCCGTCTTCTAAAGTGGGTTCAAACTCGAGCTTAACATGGTGGCTGCGGTATTTTCCAAGCGCGCCACCATCACCGCACCGACTGCGGTTTCTTCTCCGGCTCCAGAACACTGTGGTAATTTTTCTAAGCACTCCTAGAAGATTTAGGCAGTGATGAAGGTTGGCGCTAAATGTAATGGGGGTAGTTAGATGATGGTGAAATGCGAGGGCTTCAATTTATTTCCCAATTCATCTTTTGAAGAGCGTGTGAAGAAATGAGATGTGTGACCAGCAGCAAATTATCGCCATCACCATTAGAGAAAGCAGGCGTCATCATAATCATTATCGAGGTCGACAACAACCCGCTTAGACTTTTTTTACGAGAGGAAAGACGAAAAATCGAGAGGCTCTTGAGAAGGCAGAAGGGTGTCATTCCATTTCATTACAGTTTCGGCTGCTCTATCAAAAAAAGCTATGGAATGATGATGATGAGGATAGCCTGTGTCAAAAGCGTGGTTTCTCTTTAATTCTTTGAAGGTGCACCACACTAACAGTGAAAAATGTGTTTGGGTCCAAAAATCCAATTGAAAATGGAGAAGGGCCCTTGACTTCCCTTTTCCAATTTTCATGTCTTCTCCCCTCCTTCCTCTCGTTCCAAGCAAACTTCTTCGTGTTAAGTGGGAAGAGACTAAAAACAAACTTTTTTCTCTGTTGGGCTGTCAGTCGGGGATAGTAAAAAAAAGCTTTGAAGAGAGAAAAAATAACTGATTTTTTTTCCTTGGAAAGAAGTGGAAGGAAAAACAGGGTTACCAAAAAGGATATGAAGTCTGTTATACGATAAGAGGCAAGTTGGAATGCCTCAGGGGGCTTTCCATCTCTAGTTTTTTCGGGTTCTTTACACAAACTTAATTTTTTACAGGGTAAAAATAATGTTTGGCTGCATCATCACCACCACATTAAGAAAGAAAGCATATAAGGAAAGGGTAAAGGGGAGCAATAAAAAGTGTAATCTTTTTGCAATAAGTGCCCAAGCTCAATAGAAAATAGGACAAAAGAAGAACTGTGCATTGATCGCAAGTAGACCAAGAAAGGTTGACCTTGACTTTCGATGTTTATTGTTGTGAGTACCCATCCAGCACCACAGGCTACAGACGTTCATATAGGTTATAGATAATATCATTATTCCCATCTCTGGCAGCATGTATATGAGAGTATGTAGGTGGTTGTTTACGGATTCTAAAAAAATCTAGTCTGGTGGGAACAATCCCTCCGAGTTCCAACATAAAAGATATTTTGTTTGTTTTACTCTGAATTTATAGCAAGTCAGATAGGTGAAGGGATTCCCTCGGGGATTGACTTGGAATGGGAGGTTTCCAGCGAATATTATGTAGTTTTCTGCTAATTTTTTCCATTTTTCAATGGTATAATATATGTTGGTAGGACCAAAGTTTAGTGAATAAAGTAAAGTTAGTTATTTATTGCTTGTTTTGGAAGTTAAAAAGGAAATACCTGCTTTTTACAATTAATAATGGCCTTCAACAGTCGGGCCGTAACTATTACTATGAGTTGAGTTGAAATGTAGAATAAAACTTTTATACATTTTGTTTACCAGGGAATCTACAGCGAAGGAAGCCGTTCCCTCTTACATCTCGACGAAGACTGTCTCTTCTTCCCTTACCAAACCGAGTTTCGGAACCTAGCAGAGGTTTTCAACATGACAAAGGAGAGATCTGGAAGACCCTGGTATATTGGATGGTAAGTAGTTTTGTCATCATCATTAAGGCCTAGATTCAGAAAGTTTTGCTTTAGAGGTTAAGCCCTTTGTTTGGATTTTATGACAACCTCATCAACATCCTGAAATGGGATTATTAGAAACATGGAGAAAACAACGAGAGCATAATCTTATCATATCATCAATCATAATGTACATAATAATATGCAAACATTGTAGTTTTGGAGGAGACTTCGCATTATTTGCACAAAATGGTATGGTATTTGGCTAAAAGTCACGCATGAGTTGGGATCAAATGGATTGTGTCACTGTTGATTACGCAGAGCTCCGGGATGAGCTTAAAACAAAAATGTTTTGCTCTCAAGACAAACCTCACTCGTGACCAACATGACAACATTAGTCGACTTCCACCTCTCTGATTCAAAACAGTTTCGTGTTGCCTTCCATTTTAAATTTGCTTCAGAGTACCGATTCAGACATGTTTCCCCTTATCGTATACTAAAAGCTGATTGATAGGTCAGGAATAAAGATATTTCTAACTTTTGTGTGCTCCCGTCTAAAAAGCTAAAAAAAGTCATCCGATTTGCATTTCAAGGTTGACCTAATTCAATATTTACTTGTCAAGTCAGCATCAGCATTCTCATTTAGCATTATGTATTTTGAGAGAAATATCTTGCTCATTTTCCAATATAGCAGATTGTCCTTGAATAAATTTTCCAGTTACGAGTTTTTCGCCTGGTATGGTAATTAATTACATTGTCAGCAGGATTGTGCTCTTTCCTCCCTGCCAATATCACTTCAGGGAATTCAATCGACCTTGAATAAAAGTCAATCTTTTGGATTCTTCAGGAAACTAATTCAATAAGAAAGATTGTCGATTCGTTGATATTAACTTTGGCATATTCTTAATCTGCTTTCAATTAGACTACCCCGTTTCATTTTTATTAAAGAAAGATTACATAATACCTCGTTTATGAAGTAAGGAAGGGGAAAAAGTGATAAGTTATAGATGACTTTCCCTTTAAATATAAAAGTCGCGATGTGTCTCTATTGACTTGATGGAATTTTTCGGAGATCTATTTGAATTACATCCATTGCATTGCCCTGCTCTGCAGTCAGCCTTGAAACCAGAGCGTATAATAAACCTACTCACTTCTTATCTCTGACTAGCACAATATCTTATTGGATTTCATTTACTACATGAGATGTTTTGAGATGAGAATAGGAGGATTTTACAAAAGAAAGCTTATTTAAGCTCCCTTCATCTCACCGCTTCAGAATTCCCCAGATGTGGTGGAATCATTTCTGAATGGATTATAGAATCTTCTCACATGAATACAGAAAATTTATATTGAAAGCTGTGACATATTTGTATAAGCACATATGAATAGAGGGACGTATTCAAAAATGTAAGAAACGAAGCAAACGGAAAGGTATTGTGCTCACTTATTCGCTTATATGTAAGTCTGAACTTTCCCCAGGAGAAAGTTTTCCCTACATACATATGCGTAAATTATCATCGCTCCAAAATCGCTTACTCCTCTAAAAGTCTTTCAATTCGGAACATTGACAGTTTTCCGATTACCTAGTCGAGTATAAATCTGTTTTTATTGTTATTTCAGTTCAGAACTCCACATAAAAAGAAAATCAGGGATAAAT
The DNA here is from genome assembly GCA_034696835.1 of Lepidocyrtus lignorum. Classification (NCBI taxonomy): domain Eukaryota; kingdom Metazoa; phylum Arthropoda; class Collembola; order Entomobryomorpha; family Entomobryidae; genus Lepidocyrtus; species Lepidocyrtus lignorum. The sequence continues at coordinate 14,075 of JAQGAG010000395.1, forward strand.
TGGCCAATTTAAAGAGAAAATTATTTATTTTTCGTTTTATTCAAAGAAAATCCCTCCTACTTTTTTCTCCACCTCTTCTCATTTCCTTCTTGAGCTTATCCTGTTTGGGATGCTGAGTACCGAACAAGCTGCTTATTTTTACTCTTCCGCTTCAATTCTCTCGTATGACCTGAATCTTTTGCTGGAAAGTTTCCTTTTTCTGTCGGATATTTTTTTATTCATTTTTTTACTTCAAGCTTCAGTTGAGTTAAGTATGATTTGGTCACGGGACGGGGAGGGGGAAAATGAAGGCATCAAATATATACGACCTTAAATGCCTCTTACTATATGGACTTCTTTACAATATTAGCAAGAGATTTAGTTGGCCAACTTAAAATTTAGTCAATAAGGATATTTTTATATGTAATACTATTACCAGCAATGGACACAAAAGTAGTGATGAGATTTCCATTTTTTCGTTTATTTACTCCCACTTTTCCCCCAAACGAAAATGTTTTCCGTAGTGTTTTGTGTTGACACATTTTTTTGTCAAGTATTCATCGGAAAAGGTGGATAAAATGAAAGAGTTGAAGTGAGAAAGAGCCAGAGATAAAGATTTGCCAGTACAAAAAATATATTCTATTGGAATTGGAACAGGCAATTGGTTCGGTACAAATTCCGTTCCATACAGATCCTCGCAATTCCTGGAATGGGGAAGCAAATAGCAAATTCTCAAATGAAAAAGGACCGATTTTGATGCTACGCCGACTGTGATCATCGTATCGTTCTAATATGACTACTGACTGAACTGGATAGGGATGATATGGAGGATGATGAAACATGTCTCGTCTCTGCATATAAAGGAACTGGGGCAAAAAACATATCAGGCTAGGAAAGGCAAGACCTTGGAGCACCATTTTTGGAAGCCCACTCAACTAAACTCATACAAATAACCTGATTTCCATCTATGGACCATCACCGTTCCAAATTCGGGGTCTAAAAGGCTTCAATATAGTCTCAATAGGAGAAAAGCTGGAATGGTGAAATATATTTTTTAAACCTTTATAAGGGATCAAGAAGCCGGTCTTAAGCGAAAGTAAGCTGGCTTGGCTTTCGGGCCAAAGAACGTCAGTAAAATTCAGGAAGATACTGGGATATGGGACATGGGTACGCGGACTAGCTTTTGGAAGGTAATATAATATCCGTGACTGTGTTGGTCCAAATTCGTTGCGACAGATGCATGTAAATACAGAAGCTCGCTAAAATAACGGAAATGCGCTTACCATCCTGTCAAAGCATTTCATTTTGAGGGATGCACCAAAAAATTACTGCATTTTTGACGATGTGTGTCCAAGAGATTGGAGTTGGGTAAATGTTGACATGTGATAAGATTAGAAAGGGAATCTGCTCCGGTACCCTTTATAGGAAAAAAACTTTTAACTAAAATACCGAAACAAAAAATGCGCATGCCTCCAGAAATGTTATTTCGCATCGACATAAAAGAAAAGTAATTTCCCCTACATCTTCAATGGTAGTTCATATTTAATGGAATTAACAGAATTAAATAAGGACATGCCATTTTCCTTCCCTTTTTGTTCTCCTTCCCATTGTAAAAATAATTATTTAGCTCGTTTCCTTTTTGTTCTATACTCCAGACCAGATCAAAGGAGCCTCACATTTCATTCGCCATTTTCGGCAGTAACTCCTGTTCCGTTTTCCATTCTACTAATGAAATTATTCATTCTCCTATTCCTGGAATTGGGAAGCGCGGAAATTCCATTCTGGGCTCCACAAATTAAATCAAACCTCAAGAGAAAAAGTAGGCTACTTCAAAAGGGAGAATTTATTCTTTTAAATGGGGATAAAATACATTTAGCCGACTTCATTTACTTCCTTGTTGGATTTATGCTTCCAGGTTATTGTTATTTTATAGCAATATTTATTCTATCGGAAAACATACATAAATGAAGGTCCATGAGTCATATACCTACACACGATGCCTAAGCTTGATCCGACTAGGGAGCCCAGAGATGAGGTATGGCTTTGATGTAAGAAATATGTTCAAGTGCATTTAACATCAAAAGGCCTCTCCATTTTGTTCAACCGAATTGGAAATTCCTTTCTTGACTACACGTGCTCCTCCATTATATATATTTTTGAAGGACTTCCTACGTTTATATTTTTACCCTATTCTTCTTCTATTTGTACTTCAAACACTATATATGAAATCCCTCAAGCTCTTCCATATCCTTCACATAAGCCTAAGCAATCTTTTCTAGACGCTGACTCATTAGTTGTGTCATCATCAATCCTCGTTTAATACTCTTGTTCTTCCTCTTAGTGTCACACTGCATCATCCAAATTGTCATCCAGAGGATTATTATTATGGATTCTCTCCCCTATCATTATTTCCAGCATCCCACTTCAACTTCATCCATAAGTAATAAAATGATTGTAACTACAATGACGTACCTGTAAGGTTTTTGTAGTATAATAATACATAATATTCAAATATTTTGTTGAAAATTTGAATTTT
>JAQGAG010000396.1:0-16549 GCA_034696835.1 Lepidocyrtus lignorum
CACGGGAACCATTAATGAAAGACTTTATCTCGAACCATCAGAGAAAGTATAGTAGAGGCCATATCTAAACGAATTATCCTTTCTTCTTCAGAACGACCAGGGATTCATTCCCCAATTTATCATTTTATTAGCCCTTTGGGTGGAATAATTATTCATGGCGCACATAAACACTATTTATTATTGTGTTGAAAAGAAAGAGAAAAACAATGTAGATATCAGATATCATTAAGTTTTATGACATTTTAATTTCCTCCTTTTCATCATTCCTTGTGATATCTGAAATTATAAACGTATTTCGACCTAATCCAATTCGTGGAATTTTATTGTGAAACATTACTGGGAAATATTTTTAACTACAAAATATAAATTATTTATGTGCATTGGAATATTTCTTGATCCTAATCCAAAAGAAACATGGGTCGAATTATGCCAGAGAAAGCAACTTCCCGGAAATTTCCCTCTCCGATATTTTGTATACATTAACTCAAGACAAATCCATACTATGCAAAATTTTGATGATGAATGGTCTTCTAGAGAAAAAACTTTCACTTCAGTACACTTAAGCCAAACATGAAGCTCCAACAGTAAAAAAGGCTTTTCGTTATTGCCGCATGCTACTTTATGCAATATTCATATTTCCAATGTATGAAATCCTAAAAGGGAAGTCAAGAAAAAAAGAATTTTCCTCCACAAGAAATATCTAATACGTAGGTATTCCTCTATTTTTCTTCCTAATCTAAGATTATGAGCGATGCAGACAGATAGTGACTAACTTTCTCTCAACGACAACAACAGCTGTTTCATAAGCTCCACTTTCCCTTCAGCTTTCCCCATTCTTTTTTTTCTAATCCGGTTTTTGTCGTGTGGATGGATGATGGTTGGATGCGGTGAAAGTGGGAGGACAGGACAAGACAATTTTTCAAAACAAATTCACTTCACTTTTGAACTTTCTCCAAAAAATTATGCATAATGTAGCATACACATACCGGGTGCGCTTAACTGGATATGAGCAAAGCATTAAAAGACATCCGTATATGTAATATTGTACCCATGTTACAATAAAAAAAAGAACAAGGGACAAAATGCAGAAAGGCGGAAAAGGAAAAAAGGGTTCAGTCAGTCACTGACACATTTTTACTATTTTCCACGCTTTGCTATTTTTCTTCCTCTCAACAAAACATCCTTTCATTTCCCTACTTTAGAGAAAAATACATTCAAACAGAATGCCGGATCTGAAAGTATATTCATGCCAAGGCGGAATCTCTTGGCTTGGGCTGTATGGTTTGGTGTGTGGTAGTCATGTTCAGACACTTTTCTTTTTCATAATGTGACTCCGACATTTTGCTCTATTTGTTATGCAACATAACATATCCAGTGAGGGAGGACGAAAAGGAGGAGAAAAAACGTTAAAAAGCAATATAGCAAAGAACTCAAAGGCTGTTGGGTGTAATGTTGGAGGAAGAAAAATTACGTGTTTTAGACGAAGGGACAAAAATAAAATGATGATGATCATCATCATCATCCTCTGCACAACGCAAGATAATATTAAGCTTATTCCTCAACATCAACAACAGACAAAAGGGATAAACACGCCCGTCATCATCCCCACTATCAGAGATCACATTGATGAAGACGAGTATCATCATCATCGTCATCTCCACCATATACCACTGGCATATCATCAAACATCAAACTCATCGTCAGTCTAAGTTGCTGAGTCAGGGAGCTGAAATATGGAGACGACAGAAGCCTCCAAAAAGTGAAATAGCCAGAGATAAACATTTTGCTGCTGCATTCCTCCTCCTATCTTTATAATCGCTGGGTGGGAGGGGAAAGCAGAAAATGCCTTTGCTTAGGAATAATCTCAGAGAACAAAGGAAGAGAAAGCAAAATAGCAAATGAAAAAGTTAGCTATATACGTTTGTGTTCCAATTTCGCTTGAATAGATGATGTCATTAAAATAGACAAAAAAGTAAACAACAAGAGGATAACTATGAGCCCATTGTTTCAATGGAATATCAAAAGCCTACCTTTTAATTTCACGGTTCAAGTTAGCCATTAAGCTTTTACCTTTTGTTTTGGAAGTTTGGCTTGTGATGGTGAGAATTAGAGACACGCCATACGGTATTACATCGAATCTAGTGTACATGGATATGGATTTGTATGTCTTCTCAAACAAAAGACTTAATAAAACGGTGGATAGCTACTTCAACATCAGCTTTAGAAATTCTTTGATATGAAGATGGCTTAGAATTGGGACACATCTCGTGAAGTAAACTAGCGTATTTATCACATAAATCAGATCAGGTAATCATAGACAGATTGTCGTGAAAGCGAATATATTCAGATTTGTTTCAATAGCTGGGCTGAAATATTACCTTAGTTTAGTATATTTTTGCATGTATCTATCTACTTTCCACACACAACCCTATCCAAAAAAGGTGCACAGTTTAAGGGAAACTGGAGGATTATAGTTAATGCCTCCCTCTCCATTGTACGACACGTTTGCAATATTGTTATAATGGGATTGAATGACATAATCTGAAGTTTTGGGAATACCAACAAAGGTACACTCAAACCTTAATTTTCAACAATGCTTAAATCGACAATAGGTACCTAGCTGCAGATGGTTGCAGTCTAATGTATTTACCTATACGGATATGTTACTGATATGATTACCCTACAAATATGCATTAGCAGGGGGATAATAGTGTGAAACTGTTTCTTTTCAATGCATACTTCAAGGATAATCTCCTTGAAAATCCCAATAATCTCTGGAGCTTCATTTATACACAGTTTGAAATAATTTGTTTCGTGATAAGTGAAGCAGGATTTTGCTTACCAAAGTAAGATATTTTAACACAGTAAAAACTCCCATTTCAATATAAATCTTTTAAAACTTATTGAACGAGGTTAATTTGAACGACTTCAAATAGTCAATTCAATATTTTCAGAGCCTCTATGAAGTACAGATTTCCACATCGGAAGGTAGGTAAACTAATGTAGCAAAATAAAACATAGATCATGGAAATACAATGGAAATGTGTTAAAGTTATATGTTGAATAGAGCTGTAGGTATCTAAAATAGGATGACATTCGTCTTATTCTAGTTAATACAGCCCAGTCAGGCATGTGCGTATCCTGCACCCACAACAAGGCAAGGGACAACAACAATTTCAATTTACTTCCTCCATCCATTCATTTCCATGTGCAATCCTTCTTGAAATTGAAGAATTATCCTCGTATTTTTCTTCAGTCTCTTCACTGGACATTGCGTTTTTCCACTCCGAATTTAAAAATGACCAGACCATATTCCATTTACAAAAAAACCTAATAACTCCAGCTTAGCTTCTTTTTAACAGTCTTTTGTTTTATATCTATGATCTGTTTTATGGTGAGCTACTCCGTTATCTTATTGTCGTCTCCTCCATATATATTTTATCTGTTACGTTACATTACATCCTCTTCCTTATTTCCTGGCCGGAGTGGAAAGTGATGGAAATACGGGGGAATAGCCTCACTAGCCATAATCTCCGGATAAAAATAGGGTCATTGGAAATACAGCAGGGGGTTCATGAACGAATTGGAATTGGCAAGTCGTCTACTTTATAATCTAAAATAATAGGCTGTGCTACAGCCGGCACGGTAATAAAAATCGGACTAGAACTAGAGGCCTGGAAGTCTCAGAGTAATATTCTTGGAGGGAGTGGGAGGGAATTTGGTAACATTTTTTTCTCATAGCTCCGCATTATACTGTCTATTTGCAGTAAATGATGTACTTTTTATGAGCACTTTTATTAGGGAAAAGGGCTATCAATTCATTTTCAAGTAAATGTATTGCAAACCCGATATAGCTCTAGGCATGGATATAAAAATAAATATGTATATATTTATCATTTTGTAATATTACAGATGGATGGAATTAGAATTGGTAATTTTTACCCAGAAAAAATGTTTCATCCTCCCTCCACTTGTTTGAAATCGTTCTGAATTAGAATTTCATGTTATGCTTTCCATTTCCCAGTTGTTCTGTTGACTTATTCCTTTTCAAACTTGTTTATTTACAACATTCAAGGATCGATATAAAGTTATTTTGATGTTTATGTTTATGATAATATTTACTGTTGTTTGAAACAACTTCGAACAATATGAAAAGTTAAGCCATAGGTTCGTATTGTTTTTGCCCTCAGAAGGAGCTTACGAGAAAAGTTTACAAATTAAATATTTGTTTGTTACGAAACTTGAGAGTTTTGACTGGAACATACATTCCTATTCAAAATGTGTAGCTTTCATTTCACTAAAAATTACGTCGTCATCATCCTATCCATTCTCATGTTTTCTATCTAGCCTCAGCGCTCCGCTCCTCTCGTCCTCTCCCCAGATATTTTCCAACTTTTTGAGTATCCAAGCTCACCATATCAGTGAAAATGACTATTGTCATTTCATGTCAACAACCAATTCACATTATTATTGTCATCTCATCATATCATTGTCATTCATATCTCATCCTGAACAAAAAAACATCATTTGTAAAGTATCTGCTCCTATCATCATATCATCCTAAGCATTAACATAAAAAGGGAACTTAAACACGTTCAAGTTACCTCCTCATATGCACATCAAAGACAAATGAACTGAAATGATATTGTCATCATCATCATCATATCACCGACCCATTTCATTATACCCCAACCCCAAACCACCTCAAACAAAAGGAATAAAATATCTTGATGTTGAAGCCCATTTAGTTTCCCATTCACAATGAAACAACAAAAATCGATGATGCCTGATGATGTGACAGGGGGAACTCATGTCGTGCGCTATGTCCTGGAGTCATAAATAGATTTAGATAAAATACCTTTGGAAAAAATCACAGGGGGATATATGAGCCCAGCCCCATGATGTCACATGACATAATACAAGTAGTGGAAAAGGACGTGGATGACTAGAGACTTAGGAGCAGTAAAAAGACAAAACAAAATCAGAATTTCGATGCTTAATACATCCGTTTCCGCTCTCTGCTGCTCACTAAACTGTAGTCGAAACTCATAAATATTACATTAGTGAATTGCTCACAAAAAAAACGACATGCCTTGTGTCTAGCTGTGTAACTGATGCTAAATACCTTTTTATTCGAATTCAAGAGGAAAGTTTTTTTGAGGTACCACTCACTCCAAATCATCATCATATCAAAGCAAAGCTATCACCTCCGGCTTTATTGTCAAATTACTTGGAAAAGGGAATGACGGGAGAGAAGAGAGTGAATGAGCTCATAACAAAATATTGACTGGGGAAAAAATGCACAAATCATGTAATACGTGCCGTCATCGTCAATACAATACCCATATTCATTAGTTTATCCTTATATGTCGGTATAGAATTGAGGAGTAAAGTAGTTCCTTTTCCACGGCGGTTTTACGTGCTACGTATTTCCATAAAAGAGGTTATGCCCACAACTCATTCGCAAGATAATTTGACAATAGTTCACATGTTCACCTGTTCAAAATGCCGATAGCAGCATTTCTTTATATAAAATTTAGCATGTACAGGATATATTACCTATGTAAGGGTTTAAAAACATTAATATGGGAATGCAATTTGGCAGTTCATATTTCAATCAATCAAAGGGTGCATAGCCAAGTTAGATGACAAATCACGAAAAGGGCATAAATAGGTACCTATACGCTTTTCATGTAAGATATTTGTAAAAATAAGGTATTAGGGGCAATGATCTATATGATTCTTAATTTTTCACTTCTCAACCATTACCAATCCAAATACTAGGAACAGAAGGCACCTGCCATTTCTGTCCATTTTACAATCCGGAAAAATTCCCATAACGGTGGCAGGCTTCACTCAATCATCATCTGTATTGTTCATTACACCGGAACAGGAATAAAACTCTAGTCGTTCTAAAGAAGTGTCACCTTATCTGCGCGAACTGACCTGGGTATGTATATGCAGCACAGAAATTGTTATAATTAAGAAAGTATTAGCAGCAGGAAATTATTACGAAAATTCATACGAATACAATATAAGACATGTACCTAATGTTGATGCATCTTGGCAATCTTAAGAAGTTCTCATCTGCCGTGTCTGTTAAATTATTTTTCAGTACTCAATCATTACTTTGATTTTCTTACAGCTCACGTTTTAACTAAAATTCATTCAATATAATTTTAATATGAGCTATAAGTTTGTATAGGGGTATTTTTGGGTGAGCCTTAAATAAAATTTGCTTCCACGAAACAAACTTCAAACATGAAGCAAAATATAATTAGGTTATTTTAAAGACGTAAACAGAACAGACGCCCACTCGAGTAACGCCGACCTGGTTGTACCCTGAGTTTCATGAGTACTCACGCATCTACATCTGTAACCTTCATGAGTTTAGTATCTGAAGGCATCTCTGCCCTGTCATTGAATCTGGTTATTTTCCTTACCCTTTTCCATCTCCATTTCACCCACTTCACAAGATAAACAAGGTTTATAAAACTGTTTCCTCAGTTTAGACTCGTACCATCTCATTTCAGCTGGAGAAGAGCCACTTTCTCTTATTCTCCAGGAGGAGAGTAAAGAGCAGAGAAAATGTAATTTAGCAAAGAACCTACTGGCACTCTACTTACTTTTCTTTGAACAAATAAATGTAGGTTATGTTATGTTATATTCTCCACTCTCCTAACTTGAAACTCCTGAACATTGAAATGGCAAAAATGGTTTAAAAATCCTGCGGACGCAAAAATGAAAACATCTCTGCAAAAAGACGCTAGGCAGCCAGATTCGTGTCATTCATTCCTCTTTAGTGAGTTCTAGCAAAGATAAACTTTTCATACGAGAAATAGCCCAGCTGTCATTACAAGTTATACAGAGCTCACCTTATCGCAATCAGAGCCTCAACCCTATCATATACTTATACGGAAGTTGAATAAGAAGGATAACATCAAACAGCCCAAACTAGAAACCTTTTGGTGGAATCCAAGAAAAAATCAAGAAATATAGCAAAACATTTTAAGGTACTTCATCTTTCTCCAATGCACATATGGCATCCTACTATCCATTTCATCTCAAAAGGGATCCCGCCCGCACTTGTTGAAATTTGGAATAACATATTTATACCCATCCATGATATTTTCAACAAAAAACACGAAATATAAGAAAGCTCTAGAAAGGAAAAAGTACTTCACTCAAAATCACAATCGGTTTGCGCTACTCATCACATCTCAAGAGATTCTTTTTCCTTTGAAGAGAAAATAAGGGCTTGAATTTTCACCTCATCTTATCTCAACTGGACTATATATTTTTTACGAAAAGAATCCAAATCATAATGCACAGAACCATAATAATATTTATAGTGTTCAGGTAGGTAAGTAATGTATGTAAAGCAATGTAAAAGGTAAAGAGTTTCCTCGTGCCCCCATCCCATCTCCAACTTTTCCCGAAAATTCGGGAACAAGTTCTTTCTTTTCCAAAAAAACTTTCAAGAGCCATCAGCCATCATCATACTAGCACCCAGAAAGAGAAAAGCAAACCATCACATTTTTTCGTGATTGAATAAATCCAATTTTCATAGAGTGGGACTACACTCGTATTAGATATAGTTCATTCATTCGAGAAGAAAAGAGAGCAAAGCATTTTCTTTTCGGGAAGACACTTTCGAGTTGAATCCATCCAGTTCAAGATTGTTACCAGTAATGGAAAGTAATATCATAATTTATATGGCAGATATAAAATGTAGGTATCTAAGAATATAATGCTCATATGCATTATGCATGTACCATTTCGTGAAATAGTTGAATGGAATATTTTTTTCTGTTGAATGAATATGGTTGAGAAAAGACATATTCATCTCATCCCATATTTCTTATCTTTCAATTTTGCCCAGCATGTTGGTCTGGTCTGTAGCAAGTAGTGTGCCAGCGGATTGCATTTCGAGTGCCTTCCTCAATAAAAAAGAGTCATCACATCAGCTTTACTTATCATGTCTCTCGGAGTTTTCAATCCGACTACTTTTTAACTCGTTCTAAATGAGTATTTAATTCAGTCATGTGTGTGATTGATAGGTAAGGAAGAAGGGAAAGGCACCATGATGACGTTGGGATCCAATGGATAAAATCCACATCGGGAACAAGGATTACTTCCCCTCGTTCCTTCATACGTGGACGCTTTTCAATCAAATGAACTTATTTCTTCTTTCCGACTCGTCTCCTTGATTGCAAACAGCTTTATAAGGGAGATGAGATGAGACTTCAATAAATATGCGAGGTTTTTACACTCGATGTTCAAGAAGACGATTTTTTAGAAGACGTTTTCTTACAAGATCATCATCATCATCATCATCTTGAATAGCTTATACGAGAATTGAATATCCCATCCCAATCACAAAATGTTTTTTTTTGCTATTTGTTCTTCTACTCAAGCGATATATTGAAAATCGACTCATTTCTTACACCAAAAAATCCAATCAATTTTTGAATTTGGAGAGTGCAATAATTATAGACTTTTAAATTTGCATATTGCACAGAAATTAAGTGAATCGTGTTTTTTAAAGTGCAAAGGCTTGAATGAAGCTTTTCTGTAAAAATGAGTTTGGAGGCTCTTATTACTCTTTGAATTTGATTATTAGTGAAATGGGATGGGAGTGAATGTATATTTTTTTAAAGGAAAAACAAACAAAAGCGATCCCGATGAAGATGAAAATGGTAATAAAAAATACATGAAAAGTCTTCACTCACATCACGATAAAGGTTAAAGGTTATAACAACTCAGATTATACCTCACTCTTTGATATGATAATGGCCTAGAAAAGACATTCTGGCTGTTTCCCTTTTCTCAGCTTCATTATGACAGAAAAACGTGAGCTTATAAAGTTTCCTCATTGTTAGTACCTGCTCCAAAGCAAACAATGGGATGGCACAAGCTGTGATCTTAACGAATATGCATTTAAAAACTAAAATTAATTTGTCGCAAGAAATAATGACGTAGCTGAGAGTTGTCTACTGCGTAATTTTACAGATTTTATAACATGATAATGACAAATTATCCCAACTACAGAACTACATAAATTTGTATTTTGTACCACCGAAGCAAATGCAATCAGTGATTTTTCAATGAAATGTCAACGATGTCAAGTATAAGGATTTAGACTGTTGGTCTAGTTGCAGTCATCCTATATTTAAGTACACAGAAAATTACTACACTTCGACCCATCTTGGACTCTATCAAGGTATCTATCTGCCAATTTTGAAGAAAAATGGTCGATAGTTTTTTAACACTAGAGACAGACAGAGACGGACAGACAGACTGTATTGAAGCTACGTAATAATATGCTCATCATGATGATAATGAGATGCAAAGTTTAAGCATTTTTATTTGTAATATGAAAATGCAGAGTGCATCTTACACCTTGAAAATGTATGCATGAAACTAGCCCGTTTTTTAAAGTAGGTTTCCCATGCACTTTCAAACCACCAAGAATAAGGCCAAAGTCTTTCTCAGTCAGAGACGGAGATGTGAGGAAAGGAGGGCTTTTCAGGAACCTAGACAAGTGCAATGCGAAGGAGGAAGGTTTGTGTAGTTCATTTTTTATCTTCTTCTTTATTGTGCTGATTTGATGAGATGAGTTTTGAATAATTTGAGATTGCATCCCATCACCATCAAAAAACCGGCGGACATGCATGATGCATGATGTGGTGGGGAGATGAGGCTCTCTGCTGGGAAGCCTGCATGAATATGATATTATTATTTTTGTAAAACCTGAAATCAAAGTGATTGTTTTTTTCTTCGTTGTGAATTTAAATATTAAAATGAGCCTGTTGTCAGTAAAGTGATGTCACTTTTTTGATACAATTTATGCAAAATTTATGCTTTAGTATTTTATGCATTGTGAAGCTCGTGGGGTTTGATCCATTCATTGTTGACTAGCCATAGCTATCACCTAGTCGGATGGAGGCTAAAAGAGTGAAATTTATTAAAAGGGGGAAAATAAAAGGGATAAAAATAAATATAGTGATGACATAATTTTGTAAAAAATGAAATAGCCAAACATCTTTGTTTATCATAGTAGAACACTGTTTTGCTTCATTTAATACACTTGTTTGGATATACCTTGAATAATGTGAAAAATGGGATTTTTGAACTTGCATGATGTGACATGAAATGAATTAATTTACACAAAAGTCAAGCAAACAGGTGGGTTTAGTTACATCCGGTATGTGGTGTTTCTCTATATGACGATGAGTCATTGTAAAAATATATTTGCCACAATTTGAAACACGACACTATTTGTCAATTTACTACTGGAGTGCGTCTCACAAAACGGTAGTATGGAAATATTGCATGTAATATTGCAAGATATTACATGTTACTAACGTTACTAAGACATTCTTCTTTCAAAAAATTTGGTCATATGACCATATTACCATCTTACCGTTTTGTGAGCCCCAGCCCTGCTTTGCACCTTTTAGGAGTATGTAATCTGTTCAGATGACAATGATGGCTTTTCAATGAAAGAAACAATTCGTCGTTCAACTTAAGATTAAAATATCTGATGAATAAGATATATGATTAAAAATTCTCTATTTCATTGTGAATCTCACTTAATATTTGTATATTATAAATGCAGACTTGTAATTGACTGATGTATTTTCTGCTTAAAGTATGCTGACAAAAATACTAACCGTGAAAGTTGTAAGAACTGGATGTAAACACGAATATTTCTCGTATGAACTTGTACAAAAAAGTTGAGTATGTATTCAAGGCTATTAAAACTACGTGTTTGTGTTTGCTTCTCGAGATGCTCTATGCTCTCGGCTTACAATAAAATGAGGGTCAGCGTGATGTGGATGAATGAAATAAACAAGTAAGAAATGCTTTCTTGGAAAACAATCATCAAGTGGCTATCTATCTCTAAACTTGAGAGCTATAGCTGGACCAATAATGCCTAACCTACCCATTCATTAAAAATGGCTACATTGACTACGTTCTAATTGTAATAATTGCGATCATTGATTACGATTATACTTCAACGTACAGAAAAGATGGAGACCTCCTTCCGAGTTTCAAAATTAAGACTGTTCAGACAAGGATACAAAGTCAGAATTTAACTTCAACATGACACCCACCACACCACCTTTCACTCAACAGCAGACAAGAAATTTTGTGAATACTTTTCCTCCGCATTATCCATGACATGGCAGGAAGCCATCATCATTATCATTTTGTTTTTCATTGCCCCTTCTACACTTATTAAGGACAAAAGTCTCTAATTCAGCTAGTGTAAAATTCCATTTTCTTCCCCTCTTTGCCCTTCTCTCCAATTCTCAAATTTGTACACTTTTCTTGCATGTTTAGCCGTAATCAAGAGATCCATGCAGATATACATAGTTTTGTTGAAGAAAACTAGAAGAAAACATGTTATTATTGTTGTCATTCTCAAAATATTTTTCCATATTAAGCAGCCAAAAGAGAGAGAAAACAGCAGGTTGAAAAAATAAAAACGGCTTAATCTATGCAAATTGCGTTTCTTCAAATGAAGACCTTCTTGGAGAAATGAGCATTATGGCAGTGTTTTCCATTTCACCAGGAATATTAAATTAGGTGAGCTCACTGCTTTACCTTTCATTCAGTGAAGGTAAATCGTGCCTTATGTGATACGATAAGGAAAATGAAACTCACAATCCTTTCTTGCTCATCATCATCCCCAAACCTTCAACATGGCCATACTCATCATCATCATCATCAAACCTAGAACTTAAAATGTAATATTTTATCTAATATCTATTCATAAATTCAGTAATGCATTTAACTTATTTCACTCCATTTTCCCAGCCTTGAATCGGGTCCTGTGTGGGAAGCATAAGCATTTGATGTGATTCCATGAAAAAAAATTCAACGAAACACACACAAGTTAGGGAACGATCTGAAAAACTTTTGTGTTATGATAAAATAAAGGTAACATCAACATCATTTCCTCGTTGAATTGCTCACGGTATGAATTATGCATGGAGATTGGGAGAACGGAGAGTTTTACACACGCTTATGCTGGAAACATTGAGGGAAACATTCGTTAAAATGTTGTTAGAAGAATGGTCGTTTATATTAGTGTTTTTAACGTGTAAGTACAAAAAGTTCTTAGAACTGCAACTTTCCCCTACAAAATGCGTATGCCGTTAAATAATGCATGTGCAAGTATACCAAATACCAGGTAGAAACAGAAAGTAGCAAATTCCCAAGTTGGAAATTTTGAGAAATACTTAATATTCAACAGTGATTAAACTAGTGAATGGAATAGTGAAAGTAGATAAGAACAATTTTCAAAGTGTCGAGTATTCAAATAAGCATACCTAGTTTTTTTAAACATGTTTTTATATTTTTGGTAGGAAACAGTAGAAATTATTTTGCATTTTAGCCTTCATTCCGTTAATAAGGTATTCCGTTGAGGATAATCTATTTTGCTCGAATTTCTCCAGAGCTTTGAAATATGTAAAGCGTAATAAGGAACTACAGTATAGGATCAGAGTTTTTAAGCAAAGAAAACTACAAAATCTGCTTTTCAACGTTTCCTTTACAGCATTCACATAACAAGTGATTTGCGAGGTGGAATTTTCAAGAAAATTAGTCGAGTTTTTTTTAACCCAAAATATAACGACGATATCTGAAATGCTAAAAAAGTTAAACTAACCGATGTATAAGATTGTGTGCTAGAAAGATTGGTAACTTTTAACTAGAAACCAATGATGTGCTCAAAAGTTCCCTAAAACGATTTCTTTTGAATTTGAGACGATTGTACTGTTTACTCATTTTAGCTTTTTAATTATTTTGAGAATCATCAAAGTGAAAAATCCAGTTCAAAAATGACCTTATGATTTCTCCTACCTGTATATAAAACGGACGGATGCATCGACTGTAATGTAGTTAGTTATATACAATGTATATAGAACTGAACTTCATTCTGGAATAGGAACATTCATACTTATAATATATCTTATTAAATGATTATGCTCTTGCTACATTATATTATCCAATTTCAAACAAACCTTTCCTAAAGTAAGTTCACAAAAGAGTGGTTATATAGATTACTCAAAGAAACAACTTGGGAAAAAGTCTAAAATTAGAGTCTTTTGATGCTCTTATTACATAAACGTCCTCTTATATCCAAATGAGTTTGCTCTTTTCTTCCCTTTTTACTCCCTATTATTACATTTTCCAATGACAAAAGAGCCAAAACCCTTCAGATTCCATTGGAAAGGGAAAGCAATCTTATTGCCGCTCCGCTTATTTCAATTTTGGAAGGCGACTGTCAGACCAGCGAAACCAGTCTGTCCGTTCAGTTTACTTTAGGCTGGCATACGTGCTACCGCTCACTTCCACGTATATCCTGGAGGAAAGCAAATATAGAAGAAAGTGGAATATCCCACAAAAAATCTTTCTTTGTAAATGTGCCCGCGTATCTGTAAGTGATCCCACACATATGAAATAATTTTCTTCCATTATGCTTTCCTTTTCTTCCCTCCTCTTTTTACTTTTAAGAGCGCATCCCATCCTCTTGAAAGCAGTAGAAGAAACAATTGTATTGTAAGCGGAGAGAAACTAGGATATGTGTACTTTCTCCATTACAATGGAATTCGAGTTTAGCTCTAATAGTGGGATGGAGCAGTGGCTTTAAAAAGAATGGGAGCTCGTGCAAAGGAGACAATGAAAATCTTAATGGTTCTCATATTACTTGGTTCGCTTGTTACAGTAGAAGTCTATATGTTGACCATAGACAAACAGAGAGGATCCTTTCATTTCATTGTTATTCTCGGTAGAATGACCGTGATATAGACACAGATCATTTAAAAGTTAGCGAGTGGGAAACTTTCAGAGGGAAAACTTCCCTTCCTATTATTTCCTCTTTTTCTTTGGATTTCCTTGTATTTAGCAAAAGTTATGTATTGTTTGGCTTGGCTGGTGTGTGTGTGGTTAAGGAAGGAATGAAAAAGATGCTCTTCTTTTCCTTCCTGAAATGTTGCTCCAATCCAGTCCACTGCAGTTTTGTCGTTATCATTGGGAGAGTCATTAAAACTTAATGTTTTGTGGTAATTTCCATGTGCTTTTTATTATTTCCATTCCATCTACTTTTAGTCTCTGCTTGATTCCTTCTTTGTCTGAGAAATTTCTGGGGGAAGTCAAGCGCATTGAGGATTTTTCATATAAAGTATTATATATAAATTAGGAAAGAGGATAAAGCCTTTGGAGCGGCATTGAAACTTCTTTGTTTATTTCGATCCATTTTTCAATATGATTGGAGTGGTATATGGACTTTGGCACGTTTTGTTCGATCCTTATCAGTTCGTGCTCGAGGCTGTGTACTTTCACTCAACTTGATCGAAACCTACAATGCAGGCCTGTGCATGTGTATACTCCTCTGCAATACTTGTTATCTGTCTTTATTGAACGAGCTTGATGCAAAGTATGTACATATAAGTATGTATGCTTGGTTCACTTTTCCATAAGTGGAATAAAATTATGGTGAATTACACAGTCATTGGCTGGTCTTGTCGACTTGGTCTCACGTAAACAGGCTCATGTCATCGTCGTAAAATACAAAGTGAAAGAACAGACATGGATTTACAAGGACACCCAGGAATGCTTGTAAAGTTATAAAATGGAGCACACATGGCATCATCAAGGGAAAGCTAGCAACTTGTTCAGAAGTCCTAGTGCTGCTCGTCCTTCGGCTTTTTCTTAGGCTCTATTGTGCTCTCATGCAAATCCCTCACGAATCACTTGACAAATTCCTTTAAGGAACTTGCTCCTTCTGGAGAGCTTCTATTTACTTTAAATGCAAAAAAGGTTTCTCTATTTTGTAGATACTAATGCGAGGCACTTTGTTCCGTGCATGGAAATAGGCTTGTGTGGTTTTTCGTATGATAATGATGATTAATATAATGTTGAATGGGGGAATGTAATATGAGATCAAAGCGAAGTAAAAAAAATTGCCGTTTTTTTCATCCGGGAGATAATAATTGAAAGCGGACATTTGTACATTTTTATTCTTCCTGTTTGTATATCCAATCTCGGTGATTAATTTGCTGAGTATTTCCACTCGACATTCAAAATGAGAATTCCTTTCATTCTTTATAAAGCATCAAAGTTTCTTCAAATAGGAATGTGATGGGGACTTCAAAGGAGTTTGAAAATTTTAATAATTTCTTTTTGTATAAAAATATAAAACAGGGCAAATTTAACGTTATAAAGGACTACATAAATAGCTTTGAGCGTTTGAAGCATCTTCCGTCGTTCTGGTTAGGGCCATTGCATTGATCGAGAAAAACAAGTCAATGTAGGAAAATAAATGTAAATAAATGTTTGCGAGTTATTTCTCCTTCGGTTTCTCGTCATTTTGTTGACAAATTGGGGGGATTCGAATAAATACAACAACCGAATGTTTCCTTGTGCCAAAATATCTTTCATTTTATTTTATTCTTTGGAGGGAAAATGATTTTGTTTGAGGCTGAAAACAGAAGAAATGAAAGTGAAATTGGTTATTGGATACTTGGATTCTATTTCGTATTGGATGTCAAAGGCCGTAAGTTTCATCTCAACCGAAAATAGACACAAAAGCATACAAAACAATGCAACTGTATCTAGATGTAAGTACATTTTGTCCACAAAGGAGGAACAAGAAATACTTATTTATTTCTTCCTTCAGGTGTGCAAACACAATCAAATAAAAATCTTCAATATTGTCAATATCGTTAGATGATATTGAGATGGCTTCTAGTTCAAATTTCACTTTGAGATGTAAGAAAAAGGGAAGTCAATTGAGGATTGTTCCACGAAAATTTATATCAGAATACTGTTCTGCTTGAGAAATATTTCTTCTATTTATTTTTTAGCCCGAGTTGGCTAAATTGATGAAAATGATATCATCCATCAAGAAAATGAGAAAAAAGAGAAATATCGTTTGATTAAAAATAGCAATCAACCGAAATTGTAATATTCCTATTACTTAAAATTTACAGTTCATGTGAAAGCTTGGCACAGTTGAATGAACTATCTGTCATTATTACCGCGAGCATTCATATTCATTCAGCCGTACATTCATCTTTATCATTAAATATTATTCTGAGAAACTGATTTTTTAATATGTTTCGTGAGATATTACTGAAACTATATCATCATTTCTTTGGAGGGATACCCTATTAAGAAAAACTTCCATACAAAGTAGCAAATATTTTATCATCTGATAAGAAAACTTCTAAAGTTCTACTTTCCCCCGAAAAAAAAATCAGCCATTTTTGTGCCCACGTTATATTATGTAACTCAAGCTATAAATAATGAATAAGGTGATACTGATATGCTATCAGACCTCCGCATAATTTTCTTTCTCCTTGGAGGAGGCAATTTCGAAAGGTTCTTTCCGCATCATTCGCTCTTCGATCATCCTTACTTTCTTATCTATCTATGGAGTACCGTATTCTCTCTAATATAAGCACAGATCTCAAATAGTAGCACCTCTCTAATATAAGCACCCCATACGGAGGGTCTCTTGGAAAATAGAGGCACC
>JAQGAG010000397.1:0-16532 GCA_034696835.1 Lepidocyrtus lignorum
GTGTCAGTTGGAAAGCTACGGTATTTTGATGAGCATGCTTATCCCATCCAAGGAATTTCAGTGAATTGGAAAAAAAACAAAAACGATCGCAACAAGCTGTACAAGGATTTTTTCATCAACGCTCTGAAATATTCCAATGAAGCTCATTTCATTCATCACGATTCAAATGCGGATTGCCTGATTCTCCAATGGATTGTCGAATTTCCAAATCCCACAAAATCACCAGAATTCTTAGCAGAGATCCGTCTTGTTGTGGTGGCTATTAGAGATATTCCAGTGGGCAAACCAATCTCTGTATTCTTTCCTCATAATCATCCCCGATTTAATCCAACGGTATGTATATTTTCATTGTCATATTTATTACGAATTTAGAAGAAGGTATGTATTTGCTTTGGCTTTGTCCGTCTGTCTGTCTGTATGTCCAAGCGTCTAAACACATATATAGGTTTACTTTAAATTTCACACGAAGGTATGTATGGTAAATGGGAAAATCCCTATTGCATTATTTGGGGCCAATCGGATTACGAAAAAATGGGGTCAAAGGTCAAGGTCATGAATTTTTTCAAATGCCGATCATATAATAAGCGGGGTGGTATCGTCAAAAGAAGATATTTTTAATTGCTAATTTTAGTGGTATAATATGTATGTTACATATTAACTGAAAAAAATCACTGTTTCATGAGAAAAGAAATCCCAAAAAACATTACTAATTGTGCCTACGGACGGACGGACGGACGGACAGCCAACTGATCGCTATAATAGCTTTCAGCTACGTAATAAACGCCTCACCTCATTGCCAGGTTCTCTAAAACTATCTATTTATCTAGAAGACATACCCCGTTGTAAAGAGCTTATCCATTTGCAAAGCCATTATCGTATAAAATTTCTGACAAAGTTTGGGAAGCAAGTTTTAATAATTTACCTCGTTGATTCCAATATCAAATGACAAATATTATTAAAATAATATGCATGAGGAAATATGGTAATTATATATGTATTGGTGTATTTGTACAAATTACTCAATGTATTCTTGATTTGAAATTTTATGTAGCTTGTGGATGAAGAGGATGTGAAGGATCGTGAAGTGGATGAGCATTACGCCATGAAAGAAGCATTAGGAATTCCAAAAGAAGGCACATCTCAAACAGTCACAGCTCGGAATCAAAGAAATCAGAGAATAAAGGAAAATCCATACTGGTTACACATTGCTGTGCGTAGCACACCACCACCACGTGAAGATAACCCTGAACTTTCGGAACGAGATTACGACACAAATGATGATCGTACTGACATTGAAGACGTCAATGCATGGCTTCGTGAGATTGCGAATGAAGATCCATCAAAACAAACAACTTTTACTACAACAAAGAATCCCATGCACTGCAAATATGATGCCAAAAACCGCAAATTTGGTGACGATGGATATCAACCATGTCTCAGGGTTTTCTTTTGTAATAAAGAATTCCGAGCTCATGTGAAGGAGGATCATGCTGGAAGATATGGCTGTAGAAGTTATAATTGTGGCAGAGTTTTTGCAACAAAAAAACTAGCTCTACAGCATTATGAAGACCGTCATTACTCTGAAGGAGGCAAAGATGATAATAATACTGCGGTAGGAAATGACGCTGAATTATTTTTGCCATATTTTTATGAGCGATTTAAAGATTGGAGTAACAACAAACGAAGGGTCTCGACGCTGGTGTACCATCCGGATTATGAAGAAAAAATGGCCCTTCCACCAATTGAAAGAAAGAAAGCAATGAGCCAACTTCAGGATGATTTGGAAATGGAAGATTTCAAGCAAATGCTGAGAAATGCAGGAGATGAGTTGATGCGAAAAAATGTCGAATCTTTACTTGCAGAGGCCCGCAATGTAAATGAAGAAAAACAACGGAAGATTGAACAAGAAAAGAAGGAAAAATTGGAAGAAAGGAATCGTGCTAGGGAAGAAAAGCAAAAGAATCTGGAAGAACAACGCCAACTTTGTCGTCAAGCAAGTTTGGTGGAAGGTGGTGGATCCAATGATAAATCGGAGGCAACTGTCCGATACCGTAAGAAACGACGATCTAAGCATGACAAGCAGATGGAAAGCGAAGATGACTCTTCAGACCAGGATTACAGGCCAACCAAGAAAGTTGAAGCACAACGACGAGACCCTATTAGTAAGAGAAAGAGGGAAGAAGAAGAAAAAGATGCCGATGATGATGTGAAATCAAGCCACAGTTCTACTTGATACTTTTTTTAATTACTGTAAATGGGTCGTCAGTGTTGCATATTATTTTTCCTTGTTTTGTAAAGGTATTTGGGAATTGAATTAAAATATATTATGCAATACAAAAACCATGTGCTTTTTTATAGATTTATGCCTGAAATGATTCATCACGATTCATCACGATTCATCATCACCTCATTTCGACTCTTATTCATGCACTTTTTAAAACTATAAAAAATAATACCTGATACAATATTTCTGATGGCAAATTCAAATGTGTCTGTGTGAAAATACAGTATACCTAATTATCGTGTCATTGTCCTATAGAAATGGGTACATGCAAGCCCTATAAAAAATGCGTTAGTCTAAAGTTTGGTATTGGACATGATATGAAATTATGGAGGAGGTCATATAATATTATGGATCATATATACTTGTTCAAAAAAATTAATCTAAAAGTTTAAAATAAAAAAAATATATCGTATCTTTCAAAAAGTACATACCTACGTACCAAAAAAAATCTTTTTATTTATTTTTCAAAATCAAAATTCAATTTTACAGAATAATTTTTAAATTTGAGATTATATCAAATACACGTAAAGCCCAAAATATTTTAATAATGCTCGTTGTAATAATAATAATAATAATAACTAACTAACAAAAACTAAAAAACTAAATAACAGTATCAAAAAAACTACTAAAAAACTAACAAAAATAATAATAATAATTTGAATTACACGCTTTCCAATAATAAGTTGGAGAGACGTTTCATGTCATTATGAGATAAGTCGGGTGTACTCCAATTGTATAAGTGTGGGTGAAGAGGTTCCCATTCAGTATTATCATTATTTGTTCCTAAATACACTTGTTGCAATGTGATAATTCCTTCACTATTGATTTCTAGTGTAAATCGAACAAGGTAATTCTGAGGAAAGTTTTCTGAAACTGCCAGTCTTCCAACATATAGTTTATTCTCATTTAGGTATTGAAAAATACGTGCACCTCTATATTTAGAAGGATTAAAACCCCTTTTGATCTTGAACGTACCCACAACAGGTAATAACTCGTTTTTGTCAATAATTACATCAGAAACTTTGTTTCCTTCAAGTTGGCAAATGACATCCATAGCCAATTGATCTATAATCTTTTTTTTGATACGTAAAGGCTCCTTGCTAAGTTGCGTGGCCCCAAGGATTATAGCATTTTCACTACTACTTACATGGAATGATTCTGAAAAAAGTGAACGTATAACAACGTCAAATGCTTGATCCCATTCTTGTACGTCAGAAAATGTCATGGTCTTGTTTACTACATTGTAACTTGGAAGGATGGTAGATCCTCCAATCGATATAAGCATTTTCTGTACCATTGTTTTCAACAGATTAAATTTTTCCAATTGACTCAACTGGATGTCAATGACACTTTTCATTTTTGGATCCATGGCATAGTTTCCACAATGTGTGGTCATAGTCAATTGAGAATGAGTTGATGATACAAAATATATTGCTGTATCAACGTGAAATCCTCCATTTTCAGTCATGACTAGCAGTACATTGTTGGGATTTTCGGTGGTTGTAGAGAGCTGACCATCACGTTGTCCTATTATTGAATAAAATGCTGCAGCGGATCCTTCGTTAATCAGGTAAACTTTACTGAAGCCAGCAATTGTTGCCGCACATTTCACAGAAATTCTTTGCTGACTGCTAAACCAAAACGGAACTACAATAACTGTTGATGAACATGATTCTTTTCCATTCGTTATTATTCCAAAGGTTGACTCGACATGATCTTTTAATTTCTTCAATAAAAATGCCAGCAAAAAATGTATTGAAATTTTGTGCGGCATTTTTTCCTCTCCTCGTATCCTTAGCTCAATATACTCCCAATCAACATCACAATTTCCTTGCGTTACAATGAGTTGTGCAATCCACCAAATTTTTTTGATGTCGAGTAGTTTTTGATGCTGATGATCTTCAGAGCATTGAATTCCATAGACCAAATCTCCATCATTGGTCAAAGCAACATTAAATGGAGTTGAAAAATCACCATCAGCATTTTCCAAAATTTTAGGTTTCCCATCTACTAGCATGCCCATTTTTATAAATTGTTGTTGCAAGTGGAAAACAATGGGTGGTGATGAAGGCGTGGAAAGAGAAGTTGTTGGTATTTTCGTTGCGGTAGAAGTAGCAGAAGTAGTTGTAGTAGTAAAATTCGTCTTGTTGGTTACAACTCTAGGATAAATGGATTCATGCCAATAATCTGAGGCATATGAGCGAAGCGTCATGTAATCTTCTTCCAATGGCTCTTTTTTACACAACCGGATACAATCATTCATGAGTGTAGTGGATGCGTTTTTGAGATTTTTTACGTGTTGGTACATTAAAGTCATAAAATCAAGATGACATTCCTGTTCCTCATCCATAATTTTTGTCATGTTAGTTGTGTAAAATTTTTTGGAATGATGAATTGCAATCATTTTGAGTTTTGTAAAATTTTGTAGAAAATATGGCTGAAATTCTTGTTCCAATTGTTGCTCTAATAATTCCTTTGGTGTTGATTTAGTTTTGGAAAAGCCATTGAGGTAAGGAAGTAGTCTTTGTACCAGTGTGTCATGTATTTCTCTCAGCTTATCTAGATAGTACACTTGTACACTTTCTAAAGTCAAATTCTCCATGTTTTCTCTATAACGAGATGCAATCATTTGTCGAATTTCCTCTTCAGTTAAACTTTCTTCAAATTCAGCAATTTCAATGTTTCTTGCCCTAAAACGTTCCATGTATGCACAAAAACCAATTCGTAGTAGCAAGATGGCTTCTAATGGAGCTGATTTGGATTCCAACGTCTTGATGAATTTTTGTAACTCTCGCGATGCTAGTTGTACAAATGCAGAGCAAGAAGACACGTGTTTTGAAGAAGAAACCATTATTGCACCATGTATTATTTGTATATTAGTCTTCATTTCTTGCATTAAATTTTTCAAAATATTATTGTAATCTTCCTCAATGCCTGGATATAAATAACTCCACTGGACTACATATTTCTCCTCCATCCGATGACGCGTGGTAATTTTAGCACGTGTAAACATTTCATCAACAATGGAAGTGACAGTTTGTGTTTTGACAATATCCATTCCACTCTTTTTAACTATCCCACCAAGTTCATGACAAAAATTGAATTTCATACATTCAAGAAAATCCTTTGATACAGTTTTGAACGTAATTATTGTTGTTGGCTCCGACGACTGAGGAGAAAGTGGAATTGATGGCGTGGTAGGGTCGTCGTGAAGTTGCATTGGAAGATTTTCTGTTTCTGATGATAATGAATTTGTTGTTTCCACTGGAGTTGGAGGATTTGAAGAAAATTTGGAAGCTAAAACAGTTGCAGCAATCATTTCTGGAGTTACAGTTTCTGCCTGAGTTATTTCTGGAGTTAAAGTTTCTGCTTGATTTTCGACAGGCGCAGTAAATAGCAAATCTTTTGAAGATGTAGCTGATGTAGTTTCGGTTAAGTGGTCCGTTAGTAGGTTTGTTGGTTGAAGTGGACAATCTGCTGGTGGTTTGATACTTTTGATAGTAGATATTGTTGTGAAATGATCTTCCACTACTACTTGTGTGTGAGAGAGGTGGTGGTCATTTGAAATGCCACCAGTGGGAACTTTTATTAATTGCTGCTCTATATTAGTTCTTGAATGTGAATGTACTGCAGAAGAATCGTCTTCTTTTGGATTTTTATCCTGCATTACTTGATTATCACATGGTTGTTGATCAACTCGAATTTTTTTACTAGATTCATGTTGAGAATGAAAATGTGAAGAAACCGGTGTTGTACATCTTTTCAATTCATTTGAAAGTAGATGATTTTGTTGTTGATTAGGAGGAGGATTAGTTTGCGGTACAATTCTAGCTCGTTGATGACGGAGCAAGAGAGCTTCTTGATGAGGTAGTAAGTTGAATGGGGGATGAGGTTCAAAAAAGGGTTGTCGACGAGGTAAATGTAGATTTGCTCGTTGATTTGTTGTAGGTAGATTTGCACGTTGATTTGGTGTAGGTAGATTTGCACGTTGATTTGGTGGGATGGGGATTTGTTGAAGAGGTTGATGGATCGCAGAATACAGTGGCAAATTTGGTTCTCGAATTAATGTTGGAAACAATTTGAGTTCATTGACTGTACTAACACAATTTTTAAAATGTGAAAGCATGGATATTGATTTATCAGAAGCAACGAGAGAGACATAATTGCGTGGAAATATTTTTTTTGATTCCATATCATCCTTCCATGTGATGATATTTATTGCTTTTGCCAAAGAAGTCTCCAAATCCTTGCTCTTATTCCAACAACGATCATTTTGTATTACTGCATCTTCGAAATGAAGCGTCTCAAAAACACGAAAGGAATTGAAATAGTCGAGATGCAAGTGCTCATCGAAAGCTTCGAACCATGATAAATGTTTCACTGAATCCACTAATGCTTTTTTGGCTTGTTTGTCTTTTAAAGAGCTGTGGTTTACGATTGGACTGGTAACGCATGACATGTAGGCTACACTTTTACAAAATGTATTCCTGATACTACTTTGCTCGAAAAGGTCCACCATTTCTTTAATTATACGAAACTAAAAATATAAAAGCAAAAATATTTACAAAAAATAAATTAATTATTTTCATGTAATAATGATTATTGTTTAATCCATACATGTATATCTATACTAACATTCTGCTTTTTTTTCCATCAATTTTTGATATACTTACGTCTTCATTATCCATGTCAATCTCCACGAGTTTTGAACAGCATGTCATGAGAAAACGTTCCAAAGCTTGCAAGTGGGTCTGGTTTTCATATTCTATTCCAGGATGCATGTAGAGAACCCAAATTAACATGTCCTTATCCTTCTTGGTCTTGGTCATGTATGGTTCTGGCCAAATGTATATACCAGGCGTTGCTCGCTCATCATTAGAAGGTTGGTAGATATTTTTAAAAACCTCGTCAAATAGTTGGGATGAAGAACCAAAGTTAAATCCATGAATAACCCGTAGCCTCACATCATTTTTCATACTAAACATCCAATACATTTTTGCAGTAGATTTGTAATAGTTGATGAGGAGATTTGTCAAAAATAAATTTTGACTTCCTGTGGGTCCAATTACAGCAATAAAGGCGATTGGGGTGTCATCCTTTACTTCAATGGCACCGATGATCTTATTTATGAAAGGGTAGTTGAGCTGCAGCTGTCCCCTTTCATTTATGGAGACAATTTTGCAATACGGAAATAGTTGATGTGGAGGAGTTGTTTTTAATAATGGGGTGTTTGTCGGTGGGTGTGACATATTGATGACAGGTCGTGACCGAAAGACGTGATCTGAAAAGGAGAATAAATTTAAATTTAAACTACATTACACATTTTATTTTATTGCATAAGATTATCAATATTTACACATAATTAAAACCACGCACTTAAACATATTAAAACAAAATACCTGTAAATTAACATGGATTATTACTCTTCATTATTATTATTATCATCATCACATGGGTTCTTTTGTGCAAAAAAAAAATCTCGACTCAAAGATAATTTGCAAAACAGTAATAAAATTAGCAAATATAATGATGAAATGTAGTATTGTGAACAGCAGATGCGATGATAAGAATCCAGAATCCCAACATTCCCAACCACAACAACAACAATATCAAACAATGCATTTTATTTACTCACTTGTTCTCCTATTCAACTGAAACACTCAATGCATCCGCCATGTACACTTGGGGCAACTTGAGAAAAGTGAACGAGTCGTAAAAAAAATGCCATGTCTTTGTCTCATTTTCTTGTAGAGGCATTATTATTGACATGTTGGTATGCAACTTGTTGCATGCAAAATAAATGAATGGATGATGCGTTTTCGTCATGAAAAATTGAAATGGAGAATTCCAGAATTCATTTTGAGTCATAATATTGACGTAACGGTCACCCTATCCGCTTGTTATTTAATTTTACGACCATTCACTCCATTCCACTTTTCAAAAAAATTTTGTATTATTTTTCAGATAACTCTTATTTACCTAAAACTACACCACAGGCGCCCCATTTTTGAGTCTGTCGTTTCGTTGTTTCGCATTTTGAAAAGTTCTAATTGAGGACTGTTGCGTGTCAGGAGGGTTGATCATGGACAATACAGATAGCGACGGAAATATCATTTCCAAAGATGCATGCCAAGATTGTTCCGAATCTGGATCGATACCCGAGACTTCCATTCCTGAAAAGGGTCATGAGCTTTCTGCTGATTCAAAGTGTGATGATGTTCTGGGGACAGGACAGGGCGAGGTCCGGCCTGGTCAAGAACAGAGTGCAGTAACCGTTTGGAAATGGGATCGAGAGGCGAGTGCTCCAGAAGATAATAACTTGGCTGGTGTACTGGAAGATCATGATGTTGACTTCTTCGAGGGCGAGTTTGACCTGCCATGGACCTCCATTTTCCAGATTGGATCAATGAGAACAAAGTGGTATTATCGGCGGAAGGAGCTCGAAAAGTGTAATGGCCAACCCACTAGCGAATTACTGGATGTCTGCAGGATGTTCAAAATGGTCGAACCTACTTGGAAAAGAGTTGATGAAGATTACCAGAAAACATACTGGTGTGTATTTATGTACACTATCCAGATCGTCGGGCCTCATGTCAAGGTGTTCATTTTCGACTTGGAGAAGTTATTGCCATTCGCTATTCCAGCCAGGAACAAGATATTACTCAATGATGTCTGGAAGAATCTCCCTAATGTAAATGCGGTCAAGATGCTGGGGTTTTGGCCATCCAATTTTGATGGATATGAACTTCCACCTTTGGCCCCACTCCGTAAGCTGAAGAAGGTGGAGATAAATGACTGTTCAGACTCTAAGATGGAAGTAGCCAAATTGATTGTTGGTCCATTATGTAGGCATTGTTGAATAATGATCTGAACTTCATGATATCATATATTTTATATGACATGTATGGTTATGAATGAAATGTTTGTCTTTACAGCATTGACAATGGCGCTTGTTCTGGAAGAAGTGGTGTTGTTCCAGGTCATCCCATTTCTTGGGTCCATGAAGGTTGCGTTTGGTGGACTTACGGAGATGACTCTCAGGATGGCCGGCATGTGTCCTTGGGATGAAATCAAGAAAGTTTTCCTCCATACCCCTAACCTGAAAACGTTTGGATTCACCGACATGGCTCAGAGGATACCGCTGAATGTGGGCGAGAAGCTCAATTGGATAATTGACCACACAAAGGTCGATACAGTGTCAGTGGATAGGTCTGTTCGTGGCGTTAATGTAGACTCGGATGACTGTGTTCGGGAGTTGAAAATGGTTCGTTTGCAATGGAGTTCAATTGACGCTGATCACATGACGGTTCTCATGCTGTTTAAGAAGGCTAGAGCGTTGTCTATCGACTTGAATGGAACGCAACAGGACGTGGATGGCCTGGCTTTGGTGGTAAAAGGGATTCTCGTCAATCCAAACGCTATAGTGTCTGTCCGGATTTGGAACGATTTCTATTAAAGTCGCATCATGTTGTTTCAAGATTTGCAATCAGTACAACTTATACAATTATCGCACATTATGGACCTTTTACATATCAATTACCTATGTACATGAAAATTATTATTTGAGATGTCAATATGAGTTTGAGAATAAACATCCTTGTAATTTTTAATTAATCGGGTGGTTGGATTATGATTTTTATTTATGATAATGGTCATAGGCATCTCATCATAATGTCCAAGGCATATCACCAACGTACCCATGCATCGACATTTTAGGTTCTATTTTGAATTTACATTGCATGCAAAATAAATGAATGAATGATGCAGTTTCGTCATGAAAAATTGAAATGGAGAATTCCAGAATTCATTTTGAGTCATAATATTGACGTAACGGTCACCCTATCCGCTCGATATTTAATTGTACGACCATTCACTCCATTCCACTTTTCAAAAAAATTTTGTATTATTTTTTCAGATAACTCTTATTCACTAACTATCAATCATCAGACTGCCTTTTTGAGTCTTCTTATGTTTCTTTGTTTCGGATTTGAAAAGTTCTGATTGAGGACTGTTTTTTTTTCATAATGCATTTTCGATAAGTCACTTTTGTCTAAAAAAAACCAGAGTAGAATTGAACCCAATCTGACCGTAGTCAGAAATTCTTTTCTGTGTCCCAAGAGTTATTAATATCAGTCATGGCAAACCAGAAAGAAATTACAGCAGCCCTTCATCAATCCCCGCGATCATTAGTTCCAGGATTTGAGGCCACTTTTATTTCTTACGGAGGAAGTCCAAACGTTGAAGCAGATGATGTCTACCAGTCCACCACCATTATCGAAGCGATGACCATTATAGCTGGCGAAAGCCCTTTCCTTGTTGATGCTAGGAGGGAGAATTTGGAGGCAAATGCCATTCTCAGACAGACCATCCCTGAATCACAAGAAGAGTCCGACATGGATGGTCAGCGGTGTCACTTATCCGAGCGTCACATAGATCGCAGTCTTCGAGAATCTCTTAACATAGTTGAGGCCGCCAACGGGAAGATTATCAAGAGGATCTCTTCAATCTGGAAAACTGGTGCTCACGCGTTATTTGCATTGGCCACTCTATTTTCGGTCTGCTACTACAAGTACCTGTCTGAATATATGAAAGTGAGGGCTGAGGCCACAAAATACGACCCGAAAGAAACGGACGACATGAAAAAGTGTCTTGAGAAAAAGAAAAATCAGATTAGAGATGCTTGGCTGAGCCACGATAACGCACAGGATAATGCAAAGAGACAGCATGCACGAGAGGAGGCACAGCGTCTAGAAGCTGAAGAACGGGACTTGGAGCAACAGATTGCAGATGGTGGTACATCCAGATTGACCATCGTCCTCACTCAAGCATTCGGCACTTGCTGTGGCGAGTCCCATGGAAGGAGCCAAAAGGGTTAGTTATTTAATTCCTTATTCAAGTGTTAACAAATTTCAGATAATACATATACTATTTGATTTCCACATAATAGCACCATCAAAGTATAAAATATTTATACATGTCATAACAAATCCTGTTTGCTAATCCATATTACACAAGGTCTCATCGCTAAGGTGGCATGCAAGGACATGAAGTTGGTCCTGAGATTCAATAAAACTGGGCCTAAGACCTTCAAGACAGTATTATATTCCGCATTCCCTACCCACCAAGGTATGACTGAATTTTCGGAGACCAGCAACGAGGATATTGCAAATACGATCATTGCTAGGACTGGATTGATCGCAGTCATCTATCCAATCTCACAACAACTGCCCTCAAAATCTAACCTCCAGTGGCAGATCTACAGGAGTCCATTCATCAGCGAGACGCAGACTGTGTGCAAGTCCAATCAATCGAAAGTCTATCAGGCAGCGCAGCTACTTCATCGGGATGCCTTGGCCTGTTCCGAGACAAGTCCTGGACTAAAAGCATCAGCTATTGAAATTATAAATCAGCAGATAAATCCCGCCTGTGTGTCCACTCATGAAGTATTTCTTGAAAATGCCAGGGCAGTTTTCACGCGTCATCCTCCAAAAGTGACCAAGGAAGCAATGTTCGCTATGTTGAAGATTGCAGTTGGGGAATGGGGACACACAAGCCCGTTGCGCGTCTTCAGGGAGATGGAGATCATGGATCCAGGAATGCTCAGTCGACATGGACTACATGAAGGGATGATAAGTTCGGGTGCTTCCCTTGTGGATCTGAGTGCCGTAGCAGGACACCATTCCAGCTTCTCAGGATTTCCAAATTCATTCATGGCGTCAATGATAGGAGAGTTGCCTTCCGGATCGAGGCCCAGTTCACTGAAGTTGGGCAACATGTCAGATGAGAAAGTGCCTCATAAGCAAGGGGATCAAAAGTGGAAGGTGTTGGAGAAGCTAGAAACTCCTAAAGCAGCAACAAATATACCCAACATTCCCCCAAAGAATATTCAACCTGGATCAGTATACTCTGGAAAGAAGAAACAGCCTCCGTTTTATCCATCTGGCAGTGTGGGGAGTACCAAGACTAGAAACAAGAATGCTACAGGAGGAGGAGCAAGCAAGACATCTCCAAAGGATAAGGGTACTGGCTCCATGAAGACCTCTGGAGGTGGCAGCCCAACATCATCTGACAAAGCCGGCGGTGGTTCCATGAAGAAGGGAAATGAAAATCCAAAGTCTTTCGAGGAAACGAAAGGACCCAAGGGAAAGGGGGAGCCTACAAATCTCAAGTTGGATGATACTGCCTCTGTGGGGACCGAGGAAGAGAATCTTACTCCTGTGGGTTCAACGACTATGAGCAAATCTAAAAAAAAGAAACTCAAGCAGGAAAGACTTCAGTTGACTTGGGTTGCCAAGAAGAACAGTGAACAACTCGATGAAATTGGTGATTGTCCTCTTCATAGTATGATCTCTTCACCTGATTGTCCAGAGTGTCAAAGGATTGATCGAGCTATAGCAAATATGGATGTCGCTGAACCCTCAATAGAGAGTTCTACAGTTGTGAACGAAGACAGTCAAACGGCTGGTCAATCCAAAGGAACCCAGATGGAACCTCCTCCTGCCAAGAAAGACCATAAGAAAGGCCAATGAAAGGGAGGTGCCAATAAGGAATGATTATGCCAAAGCATTATATTTTATATTCACCTTATTACTTAACATGATTATTGCATGATAATGAAGTGAAAGAATTTTATAAAAGATTCCTAACGCCTGCACATACATGCAAATAAAATTATATATGTATTAACATTACGGTGGATATATTACAAATAAAATGAATCTCTTTGTATTACAAAGCAAACCACGACGTGTGATAATAATTTATTTTAAAATTACAAATAGATAGTTCTATGCATTATTAATTATCTACATGCATGAAAAAGCATTCGTTTTGTAAGCTTTTTGTACCTAATATTGTATACATTATGTCAGGTTTTGCATTTAAAAATTAATTAACATGGCAGGAATTATATATTATTTTACTTGATAGAATTTTACAAATATTATGTTTATTTTTGGTATTTTAGTCCTATTACAAATGGTTTTAATTTGGGAATTTTAAAATGCAACGACTTGAATAATTTTGAAAGATTTATATAGTGAATCGAATTATTTTATAGTTTTATGTAAGTTATTCCGGCATGTGTGATGATTAGTGTGAGTCAGCATATGTATTAATTTGAGTTGAGAATTCGAAGCATCCAAGCTCTGGCTTTAGTATCGACGATTGGAATTGTTGGAAGGGGCCTTCGACGCTGTTCGACCATATCCCGAAATGTTATGTCTGGATAACCCTCGGGAGGTGTTTGTTGGAGTGGGTGCCGTTGGAATGCCATCAGAATGCGAGAGTTATCCCTTCCGTTCACACATCCTCGAAAGTAATGAGACATTATGCTAAGTAATGATGCCTCAGATAATTGAAATGAAGTAAAAAACAATAAATCGCCTGACTCAAAAAGGGTTTGAGAACAGGTAGGGTATGAAGTCGAGATTTGATGGCGGTGTGTGAGAATACTAAAGACGACTATTGGGATTGGAATCGAAAACAAAAGTGTGAGGTCTGCTGGTTAGAGAAAGTCAGCATTTGAATTCAATTCATGTGAATTTTATGGCTGCATGTATATTAGTTGCATCACAACAATGAAAATGCAATAGTTACTACTTGGTGAAGAAAATACTCGGACGTGGTGGCGTTCCTCTCATCGTTGATGAAAGGCAAATCTGAGCTTGAGTAAAAAAAAGATGTACAAATAAGTTCATTGACAAAAACAAAATATCTCTTGTCGGTTTGGTGGTTGTCTCTGCTAATTTTATTCATCCAATGTTTTTGTCAGTATAAACTCTTGCCAGATAACTAGTCCACCGGTTAGATCATCCATAAAGTTTAACAATAAAAATATAAACAATCAACGATGATGTTTTTTTATTGTAGGAAATTAATCTTGGGGAAAATTGTCGTGGGAGGGAAATTAGTTGAGAGGAAATTGTTCACACGTGTAGTTATGTGTTTAGACTTTCATTTCTCATACCGATAGATTCAACCCCCGCTGGGAAATCCTTCGATCTATGGATTGTGTGTTGTTGCGAAGATTTACTTTTATTTCTTGTTCATACGAAACAAGCTGAAACAACTTTCTCTTTTTATTAGACAGCCTGGTATCTACCACTCTTGATTTTTTTCCCATTTCAGCGCTCTCTTGCAATATCCCGGTTTGGTAAAATATAAATGGGCAGAAGTACAACTAAAATATTTTCCTCGTGGAAAATATATAAAATTTGGACGTATAATATATTTTTATAATACCTGACGCAATTTTAGATGGAAGAATAGTCAGGGATTCATCATCCCAATTTCTAAATCTAACTATGCTGACGCATTTCCTTTCCCATTAATTCAGTAATTCAATTAGTTCAATGACTTTATAATAAATAACGATGATGAAACCCATCATCGTCACGTCAGTGCTGATGGCTGTCAGTGACCATCATATAATCTGAGAAGGATTTCCTCCAATTAGAACAAGCCAGTTTAAATTCACAATAAAGGTATATCGTCAATAATCACACCAGTCTCAATTATCCCCAAATCATTTATTCTCATATATCATCATCAATACTTAATTGAATGATGGAAAAAGTAAAACCCATTTCATAAGTTTGAAATTAGGCTACTGTTGATCAAAAGAGATTAAAGGTATAAAAGCTCGGGATAAGCTGCTGTCAGTAATACATCGATGTATGGTGTATTGGGATAGGATATAGACACTAGATTAGCTTATTAGATTTCCGGCACCTGTTATCTTTGCTGAGATTATAGAAGCTCACACGTTGTGTCTCTCGTTTCCAAAGATCAAGTCTCGTAAAAATTAAACTACGAAAACTATCCTATCGTATAGAATGACAGGAAATGGGCTGTTCCCATTAGGTATGTACGTGATATATGTGTACACGTATTTACACGTACTTTCCCGAGATTTCACTCTACATATTTTATATGAAAGTGAGCTTTGACATGTTTTCCCAATAACTCTTTGGCTATTTACAAGCAACTCTAAAAACAAACTCCTTTCTCATGCATGTTCTCAACGAGATAATGCAAGATTTATGTGTTTTTTGGATGTAAGATTTTATCTGTGTGACACATCCATGTGCTTATGTTACGGAGGAAAGCGTGTGGATACGTTATTTTTACACGCCTCATTAAAAACGTTAAAGCATAATCACACGTTTCTCTTTCATTCACTTTAGGTAGCTCCAGCATATTATACCTATTTTTCTCCACCATACCACAGCAATGACTCGTTACTCGTATGTAATGTGATGATAAAGTCTCCGTAGAAGTAAGTGCCTATTTATTATTATAAATTACGTGTACGTGTAATTTATGGAAGAGTCTTTGGATAATAAAATAACCACTTCAACCGATTTATGATAAGGAAGACACAATGAAAGTTGCGAAGGGAGCGAAAATACGATCGTTCCTATATCTAAGCTTTTTTCTATTTGAATATATGAATATGGGGAAAGCATTTTTTGATGTTTTTTTACCGGTGCAACTCTTCATGGTACAACGAGTCTAAAAATTGAACATAATAATTTTCTAGATATCGTATATTTTCTCGGGAGGCTGAAGAGGATATTATCCATTTTATTACATTATACGGAACAGGTTTATAGCAAGCATATCGTGAGTATCGGGATAATGTTGGAGGAACAAGGATTTCACCCAAAAAAAGTAGGAAACACGAAGAAAATCCGTTTTTATATGGATATCATCATCTCATTATGCAATACGTATGTTTGTAACATATTTTGTTGAGAGTAAGGGAAATGGGCTGAACGGTTCTTCCTTTTTTTTGTGGAAGATTTCACAGATTGACATATGTCTTCCTTCAGTACAGAAACTTTTACAAACTGACAGCCAACGATGAAAGTGGAGAGGGAAATGCCCTCAAACATGCTACTACTACCTACTTACATTTTTTATCTTCTTGTTCGTTTTAGAATGTAGATGGATGAAACTCATTTTTGGAGTTTTTTGTTCTTGTTTTTCTGTGTGGAGCTTTTTTATATGACCGGTTTTGACGTTAGATATTAGTACCTCGTTGCTTTACTTATTATGATCGTTACCATTATCAGAAGAAATGGGGTAACGGATGGGAAAATCTCTGAATGAAATGAATGGAATGAAATAATAATGGCTCGCTTGTAAATGGTTACGTATAGTTTCATACACGAACTAAATGGCGTTTCCAATTTTTATGTGCAGAGAAATTGCTTTTAACCGGTCTTTCCGGTGTGCACTGCCC
>JAQGAG010000398.1:0-16518 GCA_034696835.1 Lepidocyrtus lignorum
GTGGATCCTGCCGTGATGGAGTTGAGAAACCTAATACGCCCGAAGACGACGGACGACAAATTTGACTACGTAAAAGGGCGATTTACTCCAAGATCCACATTAGGCTTCGTTGATAAGCAGTCACATTGGAATCATTATGACAGCGATGATGAGGATAACGACGGAGAAAGGAGGGATTCCCATGAGATTCGAAATAATGAAAGGCAGCAGGAATTTGAGAGATTTAATAGATCGTATAATGACAGATTGGCTGAAAGCTTTTCTCACTCCGCAAGAAACATCTATGCAAGTCAAGTAGGCAATTATTTTTAAGCCTTTCGATAAATTACGTAGTAGCAATAGCTAAAGAGAGACCCATAGCCTCCCTGTCCACCCACCCTACATTTCTACATTAAAATTAAGTAATGGCAAAATAAAACCTTACGCCGCTTGCAATTGGTTAAAATTAATTTTTATCTGTGTCAACGTGTGTTAATTAAATGAATTTTTTCTTAGTAAACATAAATTGTTAAATAATCCTAGTCATTATTTACAAGATGCAAACACATACTTTATAACATAAATCTATGTGATAACTGGTAAATGCATATCGGGATACAAAAACGGGTTTAATAGATAAGTAACTCAACTGGGACTGGAGTGTCCATCGGCTAATGCATGTAGGCATGATTAGGTTTCCGCGAACTTATTATTTATACCCCCATTCATTTTGACATTATTGATTATTTATTGCTTCCGAGCCCTATTTCAATGAATTAATTGCGATTGTCTAGCTCTGTCAATACTATAAATTGTAAAGCGCAGTATCATTATATCATCGAAACAAATAATGTTCGGCAACTATACATATACATTAGTACAGCTGAAGCTTTTAACATTAAATTTATCTGGGGCGAGTTGAGAACTTTCATATGCTTTTTCCGTTTTCGAAGATCCCATTTGATGAATGACCTTAAAATGTCCTCTTTCCCCTTCAAAACGGACAGGTCGTAATTAAAAATTCACCTTTTCAAGTAAATCGGCTATTCCATGTGTGCAGTCAAGGCCGAATGTTTTACTCGAGTTCTTTCCCTTTTGATGCTTCCACTAATAAAATAATCACGTCGACATTGATATAATTTATGTTAGTAAGCAAAGCAAATTTATATGACTAAAATGCATATAAATACTTCCATGTGTTATGCATGACGCCACTTTTGGGTTATCAGTGCAATGGAAGTAAATTTAATATATAAATGTAATCATAATAAGATTAAAAGTTAACGATAAAAATAGTTGGCCATCAGCACTCATAGCACTGATTCTTGCGGATTAAATTTTTCTTCTGATATCTTCGTCTCGTCTCTCGATTATTTGTGCAAATCTCTGTGTAGACTTATTAGTTTATTACTATTACCCTGAGCTGGTAAACCCGATTATGACAAGTTTGACATGTACATTAGGTATATGTATATACTTTTTTATATCGTTTTGTAGACTACACATTTCTCATTGAAAGACCCCATTCAATAGCTCGGCCGGCGTTTTTCACAAGCTTGAACTCTAATCATATAAACTACTGGGGTCAACTGTGTCAACTTTGTTAAAAAGTCAAATCGCTAAAGTCATTTTAAGTTTAGGGTTGCAACTGGATGGGCACGGGATATCTTCAGTTCAGCTTTGATTGGGCTCTGGCATGATGAATGTAATGAACCAATGACTTTCCAACATTTCTGAAGATATTATTATGATATATGACGATAAGGCGCATTAAGTCAGACCATTTCCCTTCAGAACTGTAGCACTTGAAAAAATTAATAAAATTTGTTTATAAGTATTCAGGCGTATAGACTTCGATGATTTCTTGTTATCGGTTTGATTTAGTCGAGATATAACCTTTTAATTCAGGACATGCACCCATCTTGAGAAATCAAGTTCCAGGAACAATGACGATAACGATAAGAGATTATCGACAGTTTGCAGCTGTCGAGGGCATTTATGTATGGACAATGACATTTAATGAGTAGTTTCTTAAGATAATTTTCGTCTTCACCAGTTTACATTTTAATTCAATTCATTAAAACTATCATAAAAGCTTGCACACATAGATAATAGGGACTTATCTAATTTCTTTTATTTGCATGGGAAGCGCGGTCAACTCCATCTAATCTTTTTTGTACTCATGTCTAAGGTCGTGGGCATAAAATGATAGGCCACCTTTTATCTATTTCCAGTTTTGATCCACCCGTTTCCAATTTGAACTTCTCAGAATCACATCAAGATAGCTCATAATTAGATATGATTGCACACTGTTTGCCCACCCTGATATATTATGTTAAATGAGCTTAAGCAAATTATAATTCCTAGCAATTAAGTGCACTTAAAGAAATTTGAAGGTACACACACAGCTATACTGTCTCGTAGTTCTTCTATTGACGTGTCATATTGCATAATATCGATATCCTTTGTATGGGCATGGGCCCATCCCGTTTCATCACTTTTTGGCCCTACCTAGCCATGTCATCTTTGCGCAGGCATAACTTTTACAGTCGTCATTAGCCAGTCCTGTTAAGTGTTATGCAACAATTTTCTTGTGTGTCATGTTAATATTATGAATGCGATTGGAACTGTTACATCGATATACTGGTGATGAGACGTTGATAAGATTTGGACAAACCATATAAATATTGGACCGGGTGATGGGAAGCTTTCAGAACGAAGTAAGCTATTCGTGAGGAAAGGTGTGCACATCCGTTTTTTCTTGTCAGTAGAAACTCGTTTCACAGTGCCCCAAAAAGTCTGTAGGTTTTTGTTATATTTTGTTAGTAAATTTTCCTTCAAAAGTATTCAAAATGGGTAGCCTTGCCGAAGACAATCTCACCGCCGTCCTTCACGCCAAGGGAGATCTCAGAATGGTAAGAAATTGTAGTTAAAAGAAGCGTCAAAATAATTTAAAGTGGGATAAAATTGCATTTGATATCATTATCTGAACATTTTCACTTTTCAGGAACAACGCGCAATTCCAGAACCCAAGGAAGACCAAGTCTTGCTTCGCATGGCTACTGTTGGCATTTGCGGATCCGATGTCCATTACTGGACTCACGGAAGAATCGGCCATTTCATCGTCACCGGTCCTATGGTCCTTGGACACGAGTCTGCTGGTATTGTGATCAAGTGTGGGGAGAAAGTAAAAAATCTCAAAGTTGGTGACCGTGTCGCAGTCGAGCCAGGTGTGCCTTGTCGCATGTGCGATGATTGCAAGCGAGGAGAGTACAACCTCTGCAAGGATGTATTTTTCTGCGCGACCCCACCCGACAACGGGAATCTAACCAAGTTTTACTGTCATGCTGCCGATTTCTGTCATAAGCTTCCCGACCACGTCAGCCTGGAAGAGGGTTCCTTGTTGGAGCCAATTTCTGTCGGGGTTCAAGCTTGCAAACGCTCAGGAGTTACGCTAGGAAGCAAAGTACTGATTACTGGGGCTGGTCCGATTGGGCTTGTCAACTTGTTGGTGGCAAAGGCTATGGGGGCATCCCATGTTATCATGACTGGTGAGTGGTTTAACATGATTAACTCAACTAGATAAACTAGTTTTCTTTTTAAAAAATCTGTCTGTAACCTCAAAAATGCGTTATTGTGAAATAATTAATAAATGTCATATATTTTCCTCCTCCAGATATGGTGGAAAATCGCTTGAATGTTGCAAAGAGCATGGGCGCTGACTACACTATCAAAGTTGAGAAATCCGCAACCGCTGAGGATCTTGCCGTGGAAGTTGAAAAAGCTTTGGGAGCCATGCCGGACATTTCAATTGATGCTTGTGGACAAGAAAGCACAATTGCATTGGGCATGTTGGTAAGTAAAATCAAATTGATTTATCACTTTGCCCCAGATTTAAGCAGAGTGGCGACAAAAGTACCTGAAAGCTTAATGGATTGATTTACTATTTATACAAATAATTAACTGTGTATTAAACTTTCCTTTTTAGGCTACTCGGTCTGGTGGCACTCTATGCATTATCGGACATGGCCCCGCTGAGGTTAAAGTGCCAATCATTAAAGCTTGCGTTCGCGAGGTTAATATTAAAGGGGTATTCAGATATGCCAACTGGTAAGTATATTTATACGATAGTTTACTCATCCTCATTATTATTGCTTATCCCATTTTTGACAATTTTATTGATTTTTCGTTGCATTCTATTCTAGCTACCCAATGGCATTGGCTATGGTCGCATCGGGAAAAGTTAACGTGAAGAAGCTCATCACCCACAACTACACCATTGAAAAGTCCTTGGAAGCATTCGAAACGGCGAAGACTGGGGCTGGTGGCGCCATTAAAGTCATGATCCACTGCTAGAGGAAGGAGATAAGCCACACGTGTACACGTGTGCTGATAAAACAAATTGTCACACTATCTACGTAATTAGCAGCAGTAGGGCCATTAACTTTCAAAATGGTCATTACGTTAT
The DNA here is from genome assembly GCA_034696835.1 of Lepidocyrtus lignorum. Taxonomy (NCBI): domain Eukaryota; kingdom Metazoa; phylum Arthropoda; class Collembola; order Entomobryomorpha; family Entomobryidae; genus Lepidocyrtus; species Lepidocyrtus lignorum. Next base: position 4,448 of record JAQGAG010000398.1, read on the forward strand.
AATCACAAACGCCAGTATGATCAAATTACTTGTTATCTAAGTTTTCAAGATTCTAATTAAGTTTTCCTTTCAAAATAACTAAATGTAGATACCTAAGTTCGTGAAAGATGTTGATCGTTAAAAATAACTTGATATATTCGTATTCGTTGTTTGTCAAATTAGTTTCATAGTCCAATAAATATTTTCTATTATGAAAACCACATGGGTCTTTTACACAATTGGAAAAAATTTCGTTTAATGAGCCCATAATTTTGCGACCAGGTCACTTTTCAAACTTCTAAAAGCACCTTCATAGTCCATTAATATTTACGTTAGCACTGTCATTTGACGTATACTACATATTGTGAACTATTATGAACATAATAATATTATGTTGGTGCCATGCAGCTGCAGTCGAAATCCGAAATCTAGATTAATTAAGGAGTAATGAACGGATGATTGAATCAGTGAATAAATATTCAGTTTTGGAATGACGTACATAGCTCCTTAGATCGAAAATTTTTGTCTCACGATGCCCCATTGCACTATACTACATATACAACTACTTGTAACGTAAGTCGGCCAACGAAGAATCATGTTTTACCAGACAGCTTTCCCAGTGACGCTTACGTAATCTTGAAATGGTGCAAATCATGCCCACTAAATCATATAATTTCATGTTTCACAATTAGTTTTAACAACGATCAATTAAGCCGAACTAATGCATGAAAAACTAATTATTTCTGAGTGTATTTATGTATTTTCAAAGCTGCTATCCATTTATCTTGCGAGAAATTATTATATCGTATCGTAAGTTAATTATATGTTCCTTTTCAATGCTCAAAATTCGTCTTATCTGATAAACTCGTCTTACTTATGTATCTATAAGATGTTACTGGTACTTAAATAGTCGTAATTTCAGCGTATATTGGCTAACTCCATTAAGTGCGAAATTCCTTATAAGAAATTGACTTTAATTTTTAATAAAAATTAGGTTAAGTCGTATCAAGAATTACTAGAATTGCGGCCATTTATTATTAATAAATATATGAATGTTTCACAATTAATTTTAAAACAGCTTTTCCATGACTTGGAATGCTCCATTGTCTTCATTTAGCACTAATCATTTATTATTTTTTATATTATGTCGGGCTAATCTTAAGTGTAAGTCTTATGAATAAATTAACTTGCCAATAGTTATTTACAGTCTATAAGGAGGACCCATACCATTCACTTCATTGGAGTCTAAAGAAACGTACTTGTTAACAGCGATTATTTCGTACAGATAGGCAATTGCGCCGAGATAAGACATGAATGAAATTTCCGTAAACAAACAAGTAGCTCATGAATGAACCTTAAATCTGTATTTATATTTAGGCATCGGTCTAATTTATATGGATGTGGCGGTATGCGTTATCGTCTTCCGATACGATTATGATAACGAGTGGCATGATATGATTGAGCAGAGTAGTATATGAAGTGGTACGACATTTATTGTTTTGATGCAGGTCCATAACACGCCATTTTGATTGGGGAACACATAAACATGAGTCATGTAACATGACAAATTAAATTACATAATTTAGCTGTAAGTGTAAACTTCCCATCCCTACCAAATTGTAGCTTGTTATAAAATTTCGCCGAATTATCAGGATCATGATCATGCGTTATAGCTTTTGTATTTGTTTTGTTTGGCGTTCTCGACTATCTCTTCACATGACTCACAGTACACTGTGCGTACTCTGGATCATGCGTTAGATAACGTAATGGAAACGCTATTCCTTTCATACACGCAATTTCAATTTCCAGCAACAATCTCATTTAATTTTCTATCTAATCAAATATAAACAAACTTATAGATTTTTTTACGATAAAAATGAAATTTTTAGCGATTGAATTGGGACTAGATTCACTTTGCAATTCCGCCCAACCCTATTACAGTTTTGTGTAAATTGTTTAACTAGGAACTGAACGAATTGATTGTGACGGAATTCGCAAAGTTGTCATCATCAAAATCCTAAGACATATTCCTTTTAATTTTTTTTCGAAACTCATATTCTTTTGCGTAATATCAAAATCTCAATCGGATGACATCATCATTGCCCAACCACCACAAAGGTTTTAAATATGCATTCATTAGATTTCCTTCATCTTTATGGATTTCAAAGTAACTCGATAGTTCAAGCTAACTTAACTCGAGTTTTCCTTATCACAACCAAATGCCAACGTTCATCATAGGGGTCAACTCAACCAAACACACGTGTATTTATGGTTGTACGCAGTTGTCTGTTGGAGCGACGCTAAAGGGTCATATACTCATCGCTCATCCAGCAAAAGTAAAACAAACCTACGTACTGGTTAGCACGTCCGATGCCCATAAACGTTAACCTTTCTTCAGGTACTTTTAATTTCCCTTCATCATCCGTATTCCGTCCTTCTTTACTCCGTCGTCAGAATAAATTCGAGGTACATTTTTACCATTTAATTTAGCATCACGAAGAAGTCTTTTTAAAAGTTAAAATTAAAAACGTTTTGCCAGCTCTAAATGAACTGGAGGAGTAGGCCAAGCTCCCGACAGAATAATGACGATGTTATGATACTGATGACGATGATGAGTAATAAAGCTCGTATGCTGGCTCATTCAAATTTCATTTTTTGTTAGCATGGGCTCTCTTTCCCTTTCTCAATCGTAATATCATAGTATGCAGTTAGTAACTGCCAGTTACTGACACAGGCTTCCCGAAGGCAGTGGAGACATTTTTTTTTCAAGGTACTTTTTATCGATCCTTCAGGGGAGCGTTTTAATGTCATTCTGCAATTATTACTTTCCAGTTACAGCAAGTTCGTCAGACTATATGGCCTTACTATCTCAACGCCTTTCCAGCATGGACGGAAGAAAAAAACTTTCCACGTGTGTAGGTAAATCAGGGACAGGGAGGTTAACGAAAAAGATGGATGTATCAGAGTCGAGTATAAATAGTCCGGCTGAGGTAGTGTTCATCAGCAGATTGCAACTCAGTGTGCTGTGAGGTAGAAGTCTTCTAAACTTTCATCCAGTTTTCAATTTTAAATCTTCAACAACTCAATTAGGATTTTTCCTTCACTTCCAGGAACTTATTTTCTGTTCTCCATTTCTTCAAAAATAATCAACATGTCTCAAATGAGTGGCTTGGCTGTCGACAACATTACCGCCGTCCTTTACGCCAAGAACGACCTCCGATTGGTAAGTACTAAAATTAATTAATTAAATAATAAATATTTTGGGTAGCCGTAAGTCAACTTGGATCAAAGAAAATATTTTCTAATTTTCCCTAATTCTTTTAAAGGAACAACGCCCAATTCCTGTACCAAAGGATGATGAAGTACTTCTTCGCATGGCTACTGTGGGCATCTGTGGCTCCGACGTTCACTACATGACTCACGGTAGAATCGGGCATTTTATTTGTACTAGCCCCATGGCGCTAGGACACGAAGCTGCGGGAATAGTTGTCCAATGTGGAAGCAACGTTACAAACTTGCAAGTGGGTGACCGCGTGGCAATCGAACCTGGTGTGCCTTGCAGAAAATGCGAGGACTGCAAGCGAGGAGAATACAATCTCTGCAAAGAAATCTTTTTCTGCGCTACCCCTCCCGATGACGGAAATCTCACCAAATTCTACTGTCATGCTGCGGACTTCTGTCATAAGCTTCCGAATCATGTCAGTTTGGAAGAAGGAGCGCTGCTCGAACCCATTTCCGTGGGAGTCCAAGCATGCAAGCGTGCAGGAGTAACTTTGGGAAGCAAAGTGCTTATCTGTGGAGCTGGACCGATTGGTCTTGTCAACATGATGGTGGCAAGGGCCATGGGGGCATCTGAGGTAATCATAACCGGTAAGTGGAACATCGTTTACTATTATGTACAAAATCAGCAATGTAAGCCCTGTGAACCTACGGCCACTAATAATGTTTTGTGTAAATTTATTGCAGACATGGTGGAACATCGTTTGAACGTAGCAAAGAATTTGGGAGCCAATTACACTATTAAAGTTGAACGCTGTGCTACACCTGAAGACCTCGCCATTGAAGTGCAGAAGACACTCGGAGCTCGACCAGATATTTCCATTGATTGCTGTGGATTTGAAAGCACAATTTCACTGGGTATGCTGGCAACCCGCTCCGGAGGAGTGTGCTGTATTGTTGGACATGGTCCTCCAGAGGTGAACGTTCCAATCATTAAGGCTTGCGTTAGGGAAGTGGACATTCGTGGGGTATTCAGATACGCTAATTGGTAAGTCTAAATGGAGTGTAGGAAAAATTTTACGGAACCATTTGATTATAGGTAATCATGTCGAACTGGAATATTTATTCGTACAATTATGCTATTGCAGCTACCCCATGGCACTTGGCATGGTTGCCTCTGGAGCAGTGAATGTGAAGCGGCTCATCACTCACAACTTTACTATTGAGAATACTTTGGAGGCTTTTGAGGTAGCTAGGACAGGAGCAGGTGGAGCAATTAAAGTCATGATTCATTGCTGAAATGACTTTATGTTTACACTAGTAATATTCCAATTTATTTTTAATGGTCAGTTAATCGTCTAGATAGTTGGTTCTCTCTCTTATGACAATGTCTTGTAAATAAATATGTACAGTAAATCTAATTAATTTTCATGTAGCAAAAAAAAGCAATGATATTATTATTACAACATTTTATATAATATGACAGATCTGTAGTTCCGAAATAAATGAAGTTCTGTCTCAGAACGCAGAAAACAATTAACATTTCATTGGAATCCTGTTTTTGTCGTGCGCTTTTTCGCGGTCATCAAAAATATAGCATGCAGAAACGCAATAACGAAGGTCTTTAATAGATTGTAACTCGATAGTATTAAAATTTGAAACGTCCCATTTGATTCCATAATTTTTCCTTAATTTATATGTATTACCATTCAGTAAATACATACCACCATTTGATGTCACATAAATATTGCATTTTAACTACAAACATGCTCAAATAGAATTGATGCATATTATTATGCTGTTAGAATGTTTACACATTTGACAAACGATGATAAACAAAGCAGTTACAGACACAGATAGATAGATATAATTTCTAAGAAGTTTGCGACCTTTAATAGATGTAATAGGTATTTAACTGTAAGTAGTTATATCGGAACCCCAATAATATGGCAATCTAACCTATGGCATGAGTGGTTATATCTGGAGATAGGCAAGGGCACATGCAACAATTATTTAAAAGCTCGTACATGTTTGAAAAAAAAATCCAAAAGTATTTGCACAAAATGTTAAAGAACAGTTATTAATTACCAACATTAACTCCATAAATATCCCATATATTATCCAATCATAATAATAGACAGATTGTTATTGCAAACTAACGATGAAAACAAGTCGATTTACAATTACTCGAGTTCGGTTGTAGTACATAATATGATGAGTGCGTTTCGTTGAGGGGCTACTTGAGACTACCAGAATGTCAAGACCACTAGCGGACTATGCGTCATGAGGAAATAAAATGCAAACAAATTATTAACTGAGCTGGATAATTGTAAGCGCTCGAGCAGCCTTTTTATTAAGTCTCGATCTTGAAAAAAGGCAGCTATGTATTTTAGTATTTTAGAAACCGAATGTTTTTATGAAACTCTTAAAAATGAGAAATCGTTTTCGTCGAACAGTTTAAAAAGCGGATTTTCAGGATAAAACGTTTCGATTCATCCATCCTATGCAACCTGGACTGATCAAACCTATTAGTCATATCACGATATAATATGTAACTTAAATTCTTTAGTATGAAGTAATACCGGATTAGTTTTAATAAACTGGTTTGAGCCAGTGTAGTCCTTTGCAAGAGAAGGATTCACTGTGAAGGGTACATAGTATGTAGGTAATAGGAAACGAAATCCATTTATCCTCGACCTTTCTAAAGAATTGTGGGATCCCTTACGGTCAAAAAATACTCTCAAACTCAATGGCAGTTCATTTTCAACTTCATACCCTCAAACCCTCGTCAGGGTTTATGTACAAAGTATACAAATTGTACTTTAGTATGTAGGCATTAGGAAAGTGGCTTTCCTACTTATAATCAATATCACTAACCAACATCTTGAAACTTCAAACCTGACTGGATAGCAATTGAAAATCCATTTAAACTTACATTTAACCCATATACATAACACAACAGTGATTTGGTTGATTTAAATTAACGAGTTGTCTAAATACGGATTAATTAATTCATAACGGAATACAACGATTTGTTATAATTATTTTTTTAAACTCACAGGCTCGCTTTTTTGAAACTTTTAAAAGTAACCGATGCTTATGAACGATGTATGACTGAAATCAGCATAAAAAATCCGTCAAAATGCTACCTCATTTGATAAAATGCCAATTTGAAAATTTGCCACATCCAAACAGGAAATCGCTATGTTTTGACTGTTTTGTAGTTCTGTAATAAAACTACATTAAAGATCATAGAATTAGAATTAATATTACATAACTAGACATTTAATTTGGTATGAAATGGAGGCAGCCTAAAGTAAACGCTCATCCAGAAAAACAAAAATCTCAATTTGCCCCAACAAGTACATTATTTTTCAGGTGTGGAAGCATACATTAGTTCTACAGATATTTGCATAAGCACCAGTTCCGTTGCATAGTTTAAGTCTTTTGTTAAATTGGAGCAGGCAAGCAAATTACGTATACAGCGGGAAGGTTCCAAATGTCGTCATATTTAATTTCAATTCACCTATGACATAAGTATTATTATGACATACCTACCTAAGTATGCAGTTTAAAATGAAACGTTTGGTTGATTTAGATTGCATATAGTTAATACCATTTAAATCTAAGACGAATGACGCTTTCGTTAAATTTTCTGAGCTTGCTATATGATGATGATGATGACGAAGACGACTTAGCTGACCTCTCCATAGTACGTTAGACTGAGTTGCAATAAGTTTTCAAATAGCATATTCAGGAAAGGGGAGAGAAGTTAGGTACTTTTTATCTTCAGCAATCCTATAGCATAAAACCAAGTAAGTCAAGTGAGGTTCATGCGTTAGTGGTCACAGATTTCCAGTTTCAGCCAGCTTTCGGCTTTCCTTTTTCTTGGGAAACCCATCTACTACATTCTTAATAATTCACGTCTCCCTGTACGAACAATTGAACGGTGTGCACTGCTGATGTCAAATGGGGATGAGTATAAAATCTCCGGCCGAGATGGTTGCCATCAGCAGATCACTACTTGCTCTTAGGAGTCAGAAGGACTATTGAAATCCTTTACAGTCAAATTTCCATTTTATTTTCAAGCGTTTTAGCTGGAGTTTCTCATCTTTCCCCATAATTTGAGAATTTATTTATCTCTAAACAATCTTGTTTTGTCTTTTTGACACTTTGAAAATTACATATTTCAAAATGGGTAGTGCCGTTATCGACAATCTCACCGCCGTTCTCCACGCCAAGAATGATCTCCGAATGGTAAGTTACAATAATTATCAAATCAGACAAGAGAGACATCAGAGATGTCATTTGTGAAGTTTAAGACAATTAATTCTTCTTATTATATTTAACTAATATTTTTTTAAATTACAGGAACAACGTCCAATTCCTGTGCCAAGAGATGACGAAGTACTTATTCGCATGGCTACTGTGGGCATCTGCGGCTCCGACGTCCATTACATGACGCATGGCAGAATCGGGCATTTTGTTTGCACCGCTCCAATGGTCCTTGGGCATGAAGCTGCAGGAATAGTTGTCCAATGTGGAAGCAATGTCACTAATTTGCAAGTCGGAGACCGAGTTGCCATTGAGCCAGGTGTGCCTTGCAGAAAATGCGACGATTGCAAACGAGGAGAATACAATCTCTGCAAAGACATATTTTTCTGTGCCACTCCACCTGATGATGGAAATCTCACCAAATTCTACTGTCATGCTGCTGACTTCTGCTACAAGCTTCCAAATCACGTTAGTTTGGAAGAAGGAGCCCTGCTCGAGCCGATTTCCGTCGGAGTTCAAGCATGCAAGCGAGCTGGAGTAACTTTGGGAAGCAAAGTACTTATCTGTGGAGCTGGACCGATTGGTCTTGTCAACATGATGGTGGCAAAGGCCATGGGGGCGTCTGAGATAATTATGACCGGTAAGTAAAATGGAAAAGTTATCTTATTTGTAAATAATATTTTGCTTCTAAATCAAGTTAATAACTGAAATATTCATCATTCATTTATTCTGATAATTTTCAGATATGATGGAACATCGCTTAACGGTTGCGAAAAATTTGGGGGCTGACCATACCATTCAAGTTGGGCGTTACGCAACATCTGAAGATCTCGCCATTGAAGTGCAAAAGACACTCGGAGTCCAACCCGATATTTCCATAGACTGTTGTGGATTAGAAAGCACAATTTCTTTGGGTATGCTGGCCACCCGTTCCGGAGGAGTTTTGTGCATTGTTGGACACGGTCCTGCTGAAGTGAAAGTTCCAATCATCAAAGCCTGTGTTAGAGAGGTTGACATTCGTGGAGTATTCAGATATGCCAATTGGTGAGTTTTATAAATTTCATTCTAAATAATATATCACTTACAATACGTAATAAATATGATTGATACTAATTTTCTCTTTTTACTTGCAATTGTTTTAGCTATCCAATGGCACTGGCAATGGTTGCATCAGGCAAGGTGAACGTGAAGAGGCTCATCACTCATAATTTTACCATTGAGAATGCTTTGGAAGCTTTTGAAGTGGCTAAAACCGGGTCTGGTGGAGCCATCAAGGTCATGATTCATTGCTAAATCAGCAGTATTTTATAATGAACACTTTAACGTTACATTGAAAGTTAATATTGTCGAGGGCTAGATTAGTCATAGGCTATATGCTATAGTGTACATTACCATGAGGTGTTTCTTGTTAAACGGTTGTAAATAGTTTTGCTGTTATTGTTTGTTTAAAAATATTTACAATAATTATCTTTTAGAATGCAAAACAGTTTTGAATTTAATATTATTAGAGAGTGAATTGACTGACTTAATAGAATAAAATTGTTGTTGAAGTTGTAACATTATATGTTTGTTTGCATGTACTATTTGTTCTGGGTCGCCTATAATGGCTCGAAATGAAATAATAAATCATAAAGTATTCCAAAAAGATTTTCCTGCTGTGCAAAGTTGATATCTACAATTTACCACATTTACATTTCATTCTTCTGTGTACCAGTCCAGTTGAAGTGGAAAAAGCTAATGCTTTGTGCAGCACGTGCAGAATGATGAAACTGCCCTCACATAACACACATAATATGATAATATGTACCCAAAAGATAAGAGTTTTTCATGATATTTAGTGTCACTGACATACACTTATGTATGTACGGACATGTACTTGTTGTTAATAATATTTCTGACGATGAGTATTATTGCAAAAGTCTTTCATTTTTATCTGAATAGTGATTAAATTAACGTTATCACATCGGTTTGAGAGCAAGAAGCATAAAATGCGTTTTCTTTGAACAGAACGGGGTGTGATAGTGATCATAAAATTTAAACTACTTTCCAGCAGATTAAAACATATAGCTTAATATATTAATATGGCGTATTGAATATAGTTAGATGCAATAAGTGTATCAAAACTTTGACTTGTTCTATAATTAAGCTACTGTCTCACCGTACTTATGTTGACGTGCCATATGAATGGCGCAACATCAGAAGTCTTTTGTATGAGACCATCCCGTTTCATCTATTTCTCGCCAAGGTCATGGAATATTTATATTCTCTTACAGTCGCCATTAGTCAGTTTTGTTATGCAATAACATTCTCGAGGAGCATGGAAATATAATACATATTACTAATATTATGGATTCGTTTAGAAAGAGACAAGTGTTACTCGGACCATATAAATGTTGGAAGCCGGGAACGGGAGACGTTCAGAGCGCAATTAGGTGTTTGTGGAGAAAGGTGTGCCACTCTGTTTTTTTTCTTATCAGTAGAAACTTGTCTCACAGTGCCCCGAAAAGTTTGCTAAGTGCAAAACGCCTGGCCTTTCTTAGTAATTCTTTAGCAACAAGTATTTAAAATGGGTAGTCTTGCTGAAGACAATCTTACTGCCGTCCTTTACGGCAAGGGAGATCTCAGAATGGTAAGAAATTGGAGTTAAAAGAGGCCTCCAAATAATTTAGTGTGGCTCAAGTTTTTTTAAATTTGTCATCTGAACATTGTCAGGAACAACGCCCAATTCCGGAACCCAAAGAAAACCAAGTCCTGATTCGCATGGCCACTGTTGGCATTTGTGGATCCGATGTCCACTACTGGACTCACGGAAGCATTGGCCATTTCATTGTCACTAGTCCGTTGGTCCTTGGACACGAGTCTGCTGGTATTGTGGTCAAGTGTGGGGAGAAAGTAAAAAATCTCAAAGTTGGTGACCGTGTTGCAGTCGAGCCTGGGGTGCCTTGTCGAATGTGCGATGATTGCAAGCGAGGAGAGTACAACCTTTGCAGGGATATATTTTTCTGTGCGACCCCACCCGACGACGGGAATCTAAGTAGATTCTACTGTCATGATGCCGATTTCTGTCATAAGCTTCCCGATCACGTCAGTCTGGAAGAGGGTTCATTGTTGGAGCCAATTTCAGTTGGGGTTCACGCTTGCAGGCGCTCAGGGGTTACGCTGGGAAGTACAATATTGATAACTGGGGCTGGTCCGATTGGTCTTGTCAGTTTATTAGTGGCAAAGGCTATGGGGGCATCTAAAGTCATCATGACTGGTGAGTAGATGACCATACTTAAATGTGATCCTTCCAAGAGAAATAGACCGGCAATCTCAGGAGTTGTGAAATAAATTCTTCGCGTATTTTCCTACTTCAGATATGGTACAAAATCGTTTGGACGTTGCAAAGAGCATGGGCGCGGACTACACTATCAAAGTGGAAAAATCCGCAACCGCTGAGGATCTTGCAGTGGAAGTTGAAAAAATTCTCGGATCCATGCCAGACGTTTCAATTGATTGTTGTGGACAAGAAAGCACAATTGCATTGTGCATGTTGGTAGGCAAAAAGCATATGTCAATTTATCAATGCGCCCCACCCCCATTTTGCAGTAGCGACATAAGTAAATACTTAAAAGTTTGCCTGCGTTATTTATAAAACATTTAAATGTGAATTTAACTTTCATTTTCAGGCAACTCGATCTGGTGGCACACTTTGCATTATTGGACAGGGCCCCGCTGAGGTTAAAGTTCCAATCATTAAAGCTTGCGTTCGCGAAGTTAATATTAAGGGGGTTTTCAGATATGCAAATTGGTAAGCATACCTAGTTATACATCTCATCATCAGTATCGCTAAATACATTTTTAACAATTATTTAATCCTTTTTATTCTTCATTTTTTACACTTTATTCAAGCTACCCAATGGCACTGGGTATGATTGCATCCGGCAAAGTTAATGTGAAGAGGCTCATCACGCATAACTTTTCCATTGAAAATTCTTTGGAAGCCTTTGAAACGGCAAAGACTGGGGCCGGAGGAGCGATCAAGGTCATGATTCATTGCTGAAGCAGTGCCATTATATTTACTGTTTTGACTTCACTGGTCTACTGAAAGGGAAAAGCTTTCATATCCCGCAAAGCTAGAAGGATTAATGGTGTGGATTAATAGAAGGAGTTTAAATTTTATACAGATTAAATAATGTTAAAGTAGTTTGTAGATGAACTATATAATTCGTTACTGGAACTATTTTAGAAAAATTATAAATGGTGAATTATGTACCTATATTCACCTAACTTGAAAATGCTGTATTTCTTGTAAGTAGATTATAATTGGTTGAGACTTTCGGAGACTCGAGTGAACAAAACGAATTCGGAATATTGTAAAATATTACTTTCCGGATTGTTGCTTTATTTCAGAGTAAATCATATCGAACGCCCGAATAAAAATTACTGAAACTTACATGATCGTGTTGTTCATAAAATCGGGTTCGGGTCTCGGGTTCGGGGAATAAGTCCGTCTGAACGAGGTATACTATAAGTGCTCTCTCTCATCCTCCTACATATTTCTCAATCAATCCATGTCATAGTCATCGAAGAGAACGTTGTTTCTGCAATGAAAATGG
>JAQGAG010000399.1:0-16515 GCA_034696835.1 Lepidocyrtus lignorum
TATTTGATTATTATGTATTATTATACTATAATTCAAATAATTTACAGGTACGTCATTGTAATTACAATCATTTTATTATTATGTAACTTGCACTTGTAGTAGTGGTAGTCTTCTCTTGATTTGAGTTACATCTTATAAGCACCTTAGTTAATCAGCTCAATTTTACGACGCTATAACTGATATAACCAGCTTGACATCGAAATGTACAAAATGAGAACTTACCTCTAAACACTGTGCAAAATGTAAATTGCAATAATAAGTAAAATATGTTTTTAATAAAGCCAAAATAAGTTAGGATTATGGACTCGGGTTAATCAGGTACTCCAAGACAAGAGTTGCTATATCGTACATGTTTACTAATCCAAGCCATTAAGGTAAACTTTACATCCTTTCACTGTCAAGTAGGTTCTTTAATATTACCCTGCACTCTAATCAAATTGCAATTATGCTACACCGTGCTATTCGGCCATGTCCTAACATAACGTGCCCCTACTTGGCCGTATACGAAACTATATTTATGAAACTTCCGCAGCCGCACGGGTGGATCTTTCTTAATTCCCTAATTAACTACATCTTACACCTTAAAGTTTCGGGATAAATCATGCACACCTAGAATACACAAACTGTTGCAATTTCTATTCTACAATTTTGGTGTAATTTGCAATTTCATATTGCATATTTATGTACGCATACGCATCAAGTATTAATCATGATGCCTACGCTGTTGATGTGCGGAACCTAACAATACCTTCTTACCTTCTTGACTGTAATCTTTTGCGCTTCTTCCAATAACAACCAACAATGGCTTTTTCGAGAACACTTGAACTCTTTCGCCATAATCTCAACCCTATCCCTATTTTAATAATAGGAGCGAATCAATCACTTGAAAAATGTCATTGTACTCGTTACCTCCGAGTATATTTAGCTATCCTATTCCATCTTGGTTAGTTTCAAACTCCAAGTCTCCAATATGGGTGACATATGTATATGGATATGGATATGGTGAGTTTTTATGAATGAGCACGAGTATACGTTTTCTGTCTGGAGACATAAAGGGAAGAAAAAAATATCGCTAGTGTCAGCGTCAGGTTAGGTATCCCGTTTTGGCTGAAGCACCTTTCCGATAAAGCAACCTTAAATGATGGGAAAGTTTTTCCGACGAACTTGTGTTGCTCCTGTTGTATCGTCGCATGTGACAATAAAAAGTTTTGCCACTTAAGTCAAGTCAAAGAAGGAGGACAATAAGACGTGTGTATGAAAGGAGCAATTTATTATCCACCAAAATTAGAATTCTCATTTCTCTTTTGAGTATAAGCACAGCAGCCGATATGGTGCAGGTACTTATACCTGGTTACGTTATATGTTTATGTTATGAGTCCTGTATTTAAAAAAAACCCGGCTATGATAGGAGGAAGAGCATGTGAGGAGTGTGCTTGATTTAATTGTGCTACTGGCTTCCAAAATGCGGTTATTTGCATGAAAAGTGTGCATGTAGATATAAAACATTTTATTAGTACTTACTGATGCGCCAAGATCACTGCTGGGACGTTGCCAGCCTATAAATAATGCAGATTATTATATTATTTCAATGCAATGACTCTTACCATTAAGGAAGATTTAGAAAAAACGCCAAGCGCATCGGTAAACTGGAGATCTGCAAAGGAAGTTTCTGCTTTCATATCCCTTTCACTCGCAAAGATTGTCGAATAAAATTATTGTGCTTCTTTCTTTTAATCCGAAGAAAAATTGAGTGAGCGATGCGGAGAACGGATTACACACGGGAGCTGTCAAATTACAAAAGGGAACATAATAACATGTTTTGTGAAATGAGAGTCTTGATAAGACACATATTGTCACCTTGCCTTTGGAAACCTAACGAAAAGCCGATGAAACTGGAATCCATGTATATCGTGCACTAACTCCTGCCATCTCTCATTTTGCATATCCGCAAAGCACACATTTGCTTTGATAATCCCAATCAGAGAACAATGTGCATTTCTAAAATAGTGGTTTACTTTCTCCCAGAACTGTATTGCGGGCACATAACCATTTTCTCAATATTATATCTATCTTTTCTTTTTATTATTTTCCACTTCACCACCCAGTCCGCCCTTAACCCCGTGCTCCCCATCTTCTTCAAGATCCTTCCTGAATAATGTGTTTGAGTGAAGCTATGCAGTAAAATCCACACAGCCAGTTAAATAGCCATTCCTTTGCTTTGGTTGAGTCGTCTCTGTCTATTTCAGTCATTCCCGGGATTGGAAACCTACAACGTAATGTAAATCCACATCCATAAGAATTACTACAACGACCTCAGTCAATACACCAATTCTTTTCTCCTGATCCCTTCTTCCATCTAGCTGCAGACCAGCAGCCTCCTCCATCCCGTTATTTTTTCTTTACTTTTCACTCCACTTTCTCCATCATTTTACCCTTCCCCTTATTCAAGTAAAAAGGAGTATTCCCTCAACTCTCATTATTTCATCAATCTTTATTTCCAGTCGAGAAGACGAGGGAATGCAGGCCGATATGCATTGGAGGAAGAGCAAAGTATCGAGGGGCAAAAATGTCTCTGAGAAATGCTATAAGGCATGAAGTCGCATTTTTATCCCCATTTATACAAGTTTCAAAGAAACAGGAAGTAGGTATACATGGATATTCAATAGATTTTGCTTAAAGGCATTCCTTATTCCTTTTCTATCCCAATTCATTTTACAGGTGGAAATACTTAAAATATGCCTTCGGTAAGGCTTCACAGATAGACACTTTCTCTTAGAAGGAAAAGGATGTGGAAAACTGTGAATGCATGAGATAGACACATTTCTTACTTTCTCTCCTCATCGTCTAGAGCTTATTCATTTTATTCCACTTTTGTTCCTTTTCTCGTCTCCTCTTGATGCCTCGACTATTATCACACCAGCGGTGGCAAGTATTAGTCTTTCTTTCCCTGGTGGTGTGTCTTCATGCATTTTCTGAAGACTGCGAGGCCCTCGAAATTTGAGAGTGATGTGAGCCTTCCGGAATTCATGTGGTTTTTTAAACAAGTAAAATCCTTCCTAGAAATGAAGAGCGGAGAAGAAAAGGGTTCATGATGAAGTGCGAATGAATGAGTTGATGTAAAAAGGCATACACATTTACACAGCTATAGTTTGTATATATTCATGATGATCCGACATCGGATTTTTTTTTTCAGTGAAAAAAACTACCCTATAGCCTAAAACTAGACGAGCTGGCTGAGAAAATTCCATTAATTGAAAATGAGAGTTAGGAGCAATCCAAAAATAGAAAGGCAAGGCAAGGAGAAAGTAAAATATTAGAATAGTGAAAGAAAGCCAGGTGGATTTCCCGCTAAATTTATTTTTATTTTTTCCATCTCATGCCGTTTTACCCATTTACCATCTCCACGCAAAATATATTCCATTTTTACTATTGTTGCCGCTACAGATAATTGACTTTACTTGAAGACAACACACCACACAAGGCCTTCAACCCAGGGTGAAAGTTTTTGCATAAATTTCCCTTCTAAAAAATTATTTATTATGTATTGAGCAAAGGGAAAAAGGGATACCTTTCATTTTAAACAAAAACAAGCCTTTCATACCTATTCTCCACCCAGCATGGAATGAAAAAAAAGAAGCATTTTCCCCAACCCCGTAATAAATAACCCATCAGAGAATAGTATTAATTGGTTAAGTTCACACAAATATATTTTACTTGTTTTCATGATTTCTTCTACAAATAGTTTTGGGAAGGAGAAATGCGCTCCACTGTGAAATCCCGTAAGCGTCTTGTTGGGTCGGGGGTCTCATTGCAATAAAAAACTTTTTTTCCCAACAAAGGATCTACATCACGCATAAAATAAAAATCTTTGCTAAGAATGGAAAACAAGCTCGTATATTTTTTCTTTAGGCTCTCATACCATAAAACTCCACCTCAATTCATTCCAATGCGGAAAGCGCTTCTTAAGGCATACATATATCTAACCGCACATGAGAAACTGAAGCGAAGGAATAAACTTGAAATATCTTCACCGATTTTCGTATATGTCATAGCCATAAGTTTCTCTAGTGCAAGCATGTGTTTAAGTATTTTTTACCGGTGTGGTACGGCCTAGTGGAGGTTGGAGGTGGTGGTGACAGTAAATCTTGGAACTTGCCCGGGCGAGTTCCAACAAACAGCTTCTGAGCAGACATTTAACATGTAAATCCCATAATCAACATTGTACCTTGGCCCAAACGCTGAGAAAAAATATGGGAGCTGTGAGAAAAAGAAAAACCCACCACAGATATCCTTCCTCCGCTCCCATGTGCTTGGAATAGTTTTTTTTTCATATAGCCATATTCTCATCAACCTTAGATGAGGGAAGAAAGGGTAGACAAAAGAAGAAAAATAATAACATTAAGAAAAAACGGGAGAAAGTTGGGAAGCAATGTAGCCCATATATTTCCCACTCTTATCGTTTCTCCGAGGCTGGGTTTACGCATTGTTTTGCTGCATTTCTTAAGTCGTTTGGTTGTATCTGGAAGAGTTTTCGTTTCTATTTTTAAGATTTGCCCGGAGCCCTGTATTAATGGCTGTATCATGTATCCTTTCTCTGCCTTAAGTTTTTGGTATAAAGGCTGAAAGGGGAGAAAGTTGGGAATTGTTTACGTGATTTCTTAATGATTTCTAATGTAATGGAAAAGTTAATGGCTTCTTTGAGTTTGATTTATTAGGGGAGAGAATGAGAGGAAGTATGGGGCAATTTTTCATCTTCTCTAAAAATACACTTCCTATACACTTGTTCGAAAGGTGGAGGGGCTAGTACCACGCATCGTGTTCTAGAGGCCATTTATTATATCGCATTTATTTACTCACTGGAAGAATGAACCCTTTGGTTGGCAGGCTTTAAACTTGGGGTCTGAAGTACCTCTTTTGTAGGGGGAAAGAATTTTTGTAGTCGATGAACTTTTTTTTCGTGATGGAGCCAGGGAGAAGAAGGTGGGATATAAGCTATGAATTGAAATTACGCGTGTCCGAAAACCCGGCTTTAGGGGAATGAGCGAAAAAGAAGTAGAATATTTAATCAAGGATGGAATTTATAATCTAACCGTAGCTCAAACAGAATCTGAATAATTAATCAGAGTGAAAGCGCGATTTTCAGAAGCAACAGGTTCTGGACTTTAGAGAGGTTGGGACTAGACTAGGAGTCGGATGAATAAATGGCTGGTAAAACAACCGTAAAGTTTCTAATAAATGGGAGCAGATGTTCTGAAATAGTTGTTGATCATAAATTAGTTAACTATTCAGGTTTCAAGTAGTCAGAATAATATGGATGATTAGAGATGTGGCCTGATTTCGAGATATAAGGGAGTAAAAAATGAAGAGATACATTTAAGTGGTTGCTTTTAAAATGTAGTACTCCCACTTTTGGAATACGATCATCAGACTTTTGCCCTTTTTAGAGGAATGGAACCCACTGCATAAATGAACGTTGAACGTTTTCTTCCGACACATGCACTTCTTATTACTTCGTAGGGGAATTGTTTTAGAGGGGAATTGCTTCTGAGGGGAATTGCTTCGGAGAGGAATTGCTTCGGAGAGAAATTGCTTCGGAGGGGAATTGCTTCGGAGAGGAATTGCTTCGGAGGGGAATTGCTAAAGAGGAGAATTGTTTCGGAGGGGAATTACTTCGGAATGGAATTGCTTCGGAGGGGTATTGCTTCAGAGGAGAATTGCTTCTGAGGGGAATTGATTCGGAGGGGAATTGCTTCAGAGGGGAATTGTTTCGGAATGGAATTGCTTCAGAGGGGAATTGCTAAAGAGGGGAATTGTTTCGGAGGGGAATTACTTCGGAATGGAATTGCTTCAGAGGGGAATTGCTTCGGAGGGGTATTGCTTCAGAGGGGAATTGCTGCCGAGGGGAATTAAAAATAACAAAATTTTTCACTAAATAAATGATATATTAGGAATATACCATTTAAAATTCGGAATTAGGAATTAGGAACACGAGTTTTTATTGATGTTTACTTAGTGATTATATTTGTCTCCAAAAAATTAAATCACGCTTTTTGATTAGGGCAAGACGGAAAAACAAAAAAGTAAAACTTGTAACGTCAGTTCCTAATTGGCGTATGCAGAGTAGCAAAAATTTGATGTTGCGCAGATGTGATGATGTCAGTCCAAATATGTATTGCCAGTAAAAAATGTCAGCTATTAAGCTCATCCCAGCTCGCATCAATGGAAAATGTAATGTAAAGAAAAAAATCCCATTTTGCAGAAGAAAGTAAATATAAGTCAGCGTCAGCCTTCACTAGGGATAAATTATAAAGAGAAAACAATTACATGCGTTGTTTACCTTTGTGGAAAAGAAAAGCGGATATTGACCTCCTTATATACTTTTCCACAATTTGTATTACAACTCAAGGGAAAGCGTCAGGAACAATGGAAAGAGATTTTTTATTGAAAAGAACAACCTTATCTCAACTTCTTCAAATGAATTACCGGACTTCCGGCCATTTCATCTCGCTCGCCGCACTGCATAATAAAAGTAGAATAGAAAGCGTGACATTTGACATTTATAGAAATCACTTAATACATCCGGTCCATCAACGTCAACTCCAGACTGCAATGGCTAAAATCAATAAACCGCGTGTAATAATGGCTTGTCGAGTTGCTGTCCGATGACTACTTATTGCAATTTTTGGTTGGATCCTCCCCATCCTGAGCAAATTGATGTCAATGCAAGTTAAGACGGCCCAACAGTGTTGAATAAAATGGCGAAGTTGAAGAAATGGAGTCTGCTAATGAAAAAGGGGGTTTCTTGCACATGCAACGTCAGTATTCTATTTCATACTTTTACTTCAAATAATATTAATGGTCCAAAAGAAAGCACTTCGGATAGATAATGGATCATTTCTCATTTCATGTCAATGTCATTGAAAATCATGGTACGCAGCATGGCATTATTTTGTCCATGTCCAATTTAACTGCCAAAGTATTATGTACCGAAAATCCAGTTGAACCATTGTGTAGCAGATTCAAACTAGTAACATGTTGTATGAAGGTATTCATTCATATATTAGGTGATGGCAGAACCACATAAATTATTTTGATTCAAAGAAAACAAAACCGATAAAAATTATCTGACTTGTATCCTCCCATCCCAATCAAAAAAGTAAAACGGTAAAAACAACAAAAAGCATTATCCTTTCACAAATACCAGTCTGGATTTTCGGGCCTGATTTCAATTCGACCAATTCAATTTTAAGAATTCATCAGAATCCCCCAACTAGAAAGTGCCGTGGAGGCAAAGATTGTGTTTCGAAGCTAAACTCTGGAAAGTTCCCAGAGTCTCAAAGGTTGTAGGTAGGATTAGTTTCATCTCAATCCTAAAGTGGCTCATTTTTGTACCATGTACCCTCCCGATTCCTCTACTTGGGTGGAAGTAATTCTTAAACAAACCTGGGATTGAGGATGGGAGTAAAGATAGTTATCAATCTTGTATTCTCACTGCAATAAAAGCGATAATATGGACAATATGGATCTGTAAGGATTGGTGTTTTCGTGCAATAGCACGATATAAAACTACACTATAGCACTGGTCATTCACAACCCATTTCCATTCTCCAGTTTGAAAATGACCATAATAAAAAATTTGCTTCCAGATAAGTGGAAAATCATGCTTGTTTATTGCCAGCAAACTATAAAATTCATTAGGAAGGAAGGACACATCCGATCTGTAAATAAGATCCAGATGTATTGCTCCCACATAATGGAACCGGAAAAAATTCAGTCCTTGCTTTCTCTCCTCTAAAACAACTCTAGAGAAAGCCGTTCTGTTCCTTCCTTATTGTTTTTTCTTCGTGAGAGGAAAGGTGGAGATAAGAAAAATATCTTGTTATTGTCCCACACACTCACCCGCCGCTTTTTCTTCCGCGTTCCTTAAAAACCCAACTAGAAAAAAACTTTTTAATAGCCTATGTGCAACTCCCAAGTTTTTATATACGCTGGGAAAAAATAATAAAAGGGGAGTAATAATAGGAAATTTATTTAGGCAATAAGTACAAGAGATGAGCAGTTTCCTTTCGCTCCTAAAAAATACTACCACCGCCTGGATAAAAGCATTCTGCCGCAGGCCATATAAAAGAAATTTAGTTATGTTGGGATCCCCTCCCTCCTTTTGTTTTGGTCACACTTTCAAGCTTGCAATGAAAACGACGTCATCAGCATCATAAAAGCCTTTGGTGCCTGGGATAAAACAGGACTCTCTTGAGGTATGACACTCTCAAGGGAATGATCACTTTTTAAGAAGTGAAGGCTCCAGTCGCTCTAAAAACAAAAAAAACGGCTAAATTTTATTTAGCATAAAAAATTGATGTATGTGTCTCTAATGTAATGGCTTTATTTTAGGATACGCTTAAATAAGCGATGCGATATTCCCAACAACAAAAATGTCAGTAAAAAATCCACTCCTGAATACTTACCTATCACCAACTAACAAATTCGTACTCACGCCTCGCTGCTATCCTCATGCCATAGTCCGGTTATTTGGAGATGGTAATCGCAACACTAATTTAAACTGACATATATTTCCCCCTCACATAATACATACACATGGACAGCCTTATACACTAGCCAACCTCAACCAAGCCCGTACCAGACCACTAAAGTGGTGCTGAGGGAAACGCGAAGTGATTCAAAGTGGATGGGAGAAAGTGGAGGAGCTTGAAGGAAAAAAACATACAAAATACATGTTTATAGTGCCGAGCCTTAGCTCACTTGTGGACTAGGCGATAAGTAGAAATTTTTAATGTGGAATCACCCATCTCCGCTCTTGCTCATCTCGGACTAGTTTCCTTTTCTTTGGATTCACTCCACCATAAACAAATAGCTACTTAAGGCTCCCAGGTAAACCGAAATGGTTGGTGGGCAGTAGAAAGGCTGACTAGGAGAAAAAAGGATTTCTTGATGAATGGAATGATAAAGTTTTTTCTCTCCTCATTCCATATCCGACTAACATAAGTACTTATAAAAAAAGTATGTTGGTGGAATTCCTTTCTCGTGTATTTTCACTTCTTTCCCAGTTATATTTTTTACCTGACCATTTACCATCTCTTTTCACACTCCAATTTCACATAAGAAAAATAATCTTTAAAAAAAGAGGGAGAAAAAAGCTGGCCATATTATTCTCGGCAGCTGAGCCATAAGTAAAGGGGTACACAGGATGATGTTGATAATGTTGTTTCAGGAGCAGAGATTCTTTTTTCTGTGAAAATGTTAAATGTTCGTGGTTTTAGCGTTGTTCCACTTTGGCTCTTGTACGCATTGTTTTTAACATTAGGCTGAGATTACACTTTACTTACAAAGAAACGGGATTTACTACTACAACCCAGTCAGTACATGTATTTTATAAACAAAGACAAGAGTGCAAAAAACAATGGTGGTATGGAGAGGAAGACAGTGGGAGAGAAAAAAAATATTAGGGAAGTTTTTTCTTCCTAGTCCAATTTCCATTTCTTCGAGTGTACTTTCCCCTTCTGGTTTTTAACGAGAATGGGAGATATAGTTGTAAAGAAGGTGAAGTTGAAATTTACCCGCTCAATTCAACTACATCCCCGGAAACTAAGGATGAGCTTGGTTGGATTCCCGATAAAAGTCATTCTTGCTTGGGATATTTTAAAGGAAAAAAACTTTGTTTTCTCTCATATTGTATAGGAAATAAGAAAGTTGTACTGACGATGAGGTATGAAAGTATGTATGTGTATATCTATTCACTTTCACTTATTCATGTCATCATGGCTGATAGTAAAGGTGAGTTTATTGAGGTGGAAATGAAAATGAGCAGTTTTGATCTGTCGGAGAAAAGGGGGATGGATTTGGTTTTAAGGTTTATTATTGTATTACAGCCGAAATAAATGCATCATTTCAAGATAAAAGTAATCAAGAGTAAAATATAAGTAAATAAATAATCATGTTGTTAGTTTTATGCTAGCGTAATAGTTTAATGGGGGGATAAAAATCGGCGGATCGTAAATTCATGTAATATCTGTACATAAGAAAACAGAATCTTGCCTATTTTAAAGGTATCTGTCTAAGGTATCTAAAAACTGTATGATAGCTTTTAATTTTTACGGACACAGTATAAAATACCATTTGCATGTTTATTGTACTTCAATTTTTGTACAAATACAAATGGATCTACTTTTTACAAATTGGCTTTCTCCTGTATTGTGTACATTCATAGTACATTTCGTTTTTACCTTTGAGAGCAATTAGCATTCCCTGCTGAGCTCCTTCTACTGGCAGCATCCATTCTATTGCATAGGTATATACCTACCAGCATGGTTTTATTTTTATCAGTTGCTTCTCTTATATAAAAAACCTGCGAAGTAAAGTAACGAAATGGGAAAGTATAAATACGCTTACCAAATTAAGCACAAGTGTTCATTTAGTACAAGTGCACTATTTATAGAATCCATTGCCGGAGTGCTTTCACTTCATGCACTTCAACATGAACATAGTTAGCGTGTGCCACTTGGCCGTTTTTTCAACTTGTTAACTTTTGAATTGTTGGCTTGTTGGGCTGTATCTCGAGATAGCTATAATTTATCTATCTGAAGTAATGGGAATTCTAACCAGTTGAGCTTGAACCCTGTCTATGTAGACGATTATTATTTATTTCATATTTTTTTTTATGTTTTGTGTTCAACTTAATGCTTCAGTGCGTGGATTTGTTTTAGAGTAGAAAAGTTATTTACGTTTATTTGATTACCTACTCATACAATGGGGCGAGTATCATTTGATGGTATTTGGCACAGAGAATTTTCAGCACTACGAAGCATTGTGCGCACACTGCTAGGAAAATATAAAGCTGCTTTTTTAAACGTTATTGTTTTAAGCTAATAAGCTAAATAAATATATTTAACGAACCTTACCGCATTTCGTACTCATTTTATTAGCAAATTGGAAGAATAAAGCGGGAGGAAAGTTCAGCACTAGCTTTTTCCAACATCAAACATCATAGTCGAGTGGTTGCGGGTCTCTATACGAAAACGATGCATTTGGGAAACAAAAACATAATTTTTCACGTTAAAAAACGTATATCAACAAAACTTTCGGCCAATTCTTTCACGGGGGGCTAGTAGACGGCTTCAAGGAGTATTCAAAAGCCTTAAAATAGCATTTTAAATGAATATCTTTTAACTAGGTAAAGTATATTAACCCACAATGGATTGAAACAATTTTATTGTCACGAATTTAACGAGTCGAAATGCAACAATCATTTTTATTAGTACAATACGCTTGAATATACCAGTAAAACAGTTATTTTAACAACCACACATATAAATAGTCAAGCTAAACTAACTTAAATCTGTCTACCTAGGCCGTTTTACAATCACTTAAAGCGTTATTTTAACATATATTGCAACTAACTTTATGACACAAGTAGTAGTTTATAATTTAGATCTAAAGAACAGCAATATTCTACAAGCTATATAGCTTCTCAGTCTATACAGTCTACAGTAAATTTTACCCAAATTAATATGATTCATTGTATACCATATTTGACACATTCATTAATTTAGCTTTCGCTAAATCCAGAGTAATTTTACTAACTATAAGGTTAGACCCACAACAATCGTCCATTGGAAGATACGAGTTAAATTGCAATTTTATTAAAGAAAAGCCCTTGTGATTTAAGTAATCAATGAGATTTTGATTGTACTAATTCGAAAGTTTTGTACTAACAATTAAGTGGGATTACCCACCCACATACTAAATTACACACAGTTTACGTCGAAATATCCATAAAATACGTATTGCCAGTTGAAGAAGAGTCATTACGATGAGAAAAATTTACTTCCCTACATTTTCACTACAGTCTACAGTGTTATTGCTATACAGTACAGTAATACTAGAAATGGAAGTTATTGATATGAGTTTCAAATGATTAGGATTAGAGCTGACTTGACTGAGAAAGAAATATTGAATGAACTGGGATCAGTTGAATCACAATACTACAAATGACACGAGTCTCTGCCTCTTCTACATACATTGAGTGAAGAAGATGAATGAATACTGAATTATGCTACACTAGTTACAAATACATACGTATAAAGAAGTTGTAAGTAATGATCGTTTTCCGATTTAAACGATTTTCCGAGAAAATTTTCGGACGAAAAAAAAACAGGAACCACGGTGCGCTCTGGTTTAGATCAAAATGGACACGTACACAAACTCACTCTCCGTGAGGGAAAGCACCCGACCCAGGATCATTTCTTGTACGTACCAGAGCTGGACCTGCAATTGATTACAAAGAGTTAATTCGACATACATATATGGACCATTGTAAATCAAAAATGAGTGGGGTCAGGGTTAGATGACATGACAAAGGTGGAATTTTTTTACCATGTTTATAAAACAGCCGACCCCACCACCCACCGCGACATGCTTGAGGAAGATGTCATACTCAATGTGATAAGAGCTGGTGGTTCCAAGGGAGGAAACGTAAACGAAATGAGCAAACGCAAAAATGAACAAAAAATAAATGAACAGTCCAGCATAAATCCCACGCTCAGTTGCTTCGACCTAATGTAAAAATTCATGAATAAATATTTAAAAAAAATTAAAGTTAAATATAGGTAAGCTATAAATTATTTCCAGCCTTACATCAAAAACTGCAGTGAGTACACAAATTCCCAGGCAAAGAAACCCGATTGTAGTCACGATGAGGAAGATCATGTAACGGAATGGCTGGATCCAGCTCACGGTTACCAGTCCAGTACAAACGATTGCGATGCAGAGAGTCTAAATGAATATTACAAAATAAATAGTCTTCTTTCTCATTGTCAGTTATAATTTGGTATTGAAGGTAATTTGACAATTAACTAGACTATTCATTACATTAACAGCAAGGATGATAACGTTTATTGGAAAGTGGCGACCCACGCTCATACATCTTGCACAGCAGAAGTTGAGGAATAGAATAGAGCTGTATAAAGTTAATAAAAAATAAAAAAATTCGATTTAGTTAGGAAGTAATCTTCGTTTCGAGCTCATGCAAACTCAGGCACAGGTACTTACAAAGCAAGATAAATGACCCAGTTGTATGGCTGCACCTCTTGGGAAGTTACGAAAGGGATATTAAAAGGTTTCCTGAAACAGATATTTTCAATTAAAAAAAAGTTTTCTGTGCAAAGTATGAGCTTATCTATATGCTTATCTTACAGATCTTCATCAGCAATCATGTAGTAGAGGCAGAATGCAACGATAGACATTTGCACCAGTTTCAGTACAAACACCAGAGATACGAATCCACATCTTGTTCGGGGGTCACGAAACTTTCTTGAGATTATCGGATCCCCTTTGATCCCACAACACTGGAACATGAGTCATGTTAAAGATATTAAAATAATTTTACATTTACACTGATAGTTGTTAAAGCTAGATACAAAATACCAATATTAGGATGCACTTACATAATTCATTTGAGGCTGGAATTCATCCTCGTCATCATCCTCCTCATGATTTAAAGGATCTCGTTCCATGATTGCAGACTCTGAGATATTATATCTGTGTAGGAATTAAGATAACCACTATTAACCCGAGTCTGTGATAAGATTGGCTTGCGTAGAAAACTTTCACTTCTCAAAATATATTTTGCAACAGCAGTGCAGAAGAAGCTGGAAGAGACTATACGTATGTAATCCAAGATGAGTTGGAAACAGCCAAGACAGTGTTTACTTTCTCCCAGTTATAAACAAACTTACCCGCCTTCCTCTCTCTCTCCTGGAGTTTTGTAGGAGGGGAAGGGGAAAGCTACTCCAGCTCGAATACTTCCATTCAGAAAGCTTCCCAAAGTAGATACTAACAAACGAGAAAGCAATAGGATTTGTGGCGAGGCGGAGGCATGATGAGAAAGTCTACAGTTATGGGATT
Organism: Lepidocyrtus lignorum; assembly: GCA_034696835.1. Taxonomy (NCBI): domain Eukaryota; kingdom Metazoa; phylum Arthropoda; class Collembola; order Entomobryomorpha; family Entomobryidae; genus Lepidocyrtus; species Lepidocyrtus lignorum. The sequence continues at coordinate 13,921 of JAQGAG010000399.1, forward strand.
GTGGCAGGGCATTTTTATGGGAAAATCAGTATTTATGCCTGGCTAAGGACGAGATAAAAGGAAATGGAATGATAGTTGGCTCGCGTTTTCTCTAATGAAATGGCTGGAAAAATCATGGCTTAGCAGTTCGAACATTGCATCGTAATTAATTTTTAGTGCAGCGGCATACTAACTACAATTAGGTGGCTAATATCCTATAATGTAGATCTATCAACAAGGTGATAATAAGCAAATGTTGCCAAGTATTTAAAATGCCTCAATAGAAAAGCTTCGCCTATGCAAATATTCCTTTGATGATGTCATATGTAATTTTATCATACAATCCTCAAGAACATTATCCTAAAAGTAAGATAGAAAAAGCCAACTAGAGCTGCCTCCCACCAAATTGATTTAGATTTCTGTAGACTTACGATTCCCAAATCAACCAACACATCCCCCCCTTTCCAAAAATTATTAATCAGCTCGATCAAAAATGGCCAATTTACATAATCCGGAAAATGATCAGCAGCATCAGGATGATCATCCTAAGGAGGAGGAACAAGTGGCGACCGCGAGTAATGCTAAACTCCCCATATCCCAATCTAACCCCCGCCATGCCCAACGAGCGATTATAATGGTTCTGGAGGATGAAGAGGAGGACGAGTATGAGACGGGGGGTTATGGCAAATTCCGAGATCAGGCCCGACGGAAGAGATTCCTTAACAATGTTCTGATAGCACTCGGCTTCCAGCTTACAGTTTGTGCTTGTTTCATTGTTGTTTGCAAGGGAGTGTACGTGATGTTCAGTTAATCACCTCATCCATCAAAGTAATTAAGGTTATGATCTATGAAGTATAATGCATTTATTAGTAAACTTAATTTTTACTGTACTGTTAGGCCCGAACTTGGAAGGGATTTCTTTATGACGCCCGGAGGACAAGCTATTTCATGGTTGGCAATGTAAGAGCTCTTTTCGCATTATTTTTACCTAGTACCTACGTACATCTGAGATGCTAAATAAATGTTTGATTCGCCATTCTTATGCTACAAAGGATGCTTTGGTTCATGGTGCTGATAGCGATTTGTAAGTCCCAGTTACATAATAACTTATATGAATGATGATAATGAACAATAAATTAATGAACTAGTACTACTGAACTAATATACTGAACGAACTAATACTAATTTATTAGCCTGTTGTGGCGTTGGCCGGGGAAAGCCGAATCCGTCAAACGTAGCCCTGCTTGTTATATCGGTAATTGTTCATTACCACAAAAAACCGCAAACCATAATGTTAAATGATCCACTACTCATCCCAATCTTCCATAGACTTTTCTCTTGGGAATATTCACTGCTTCGATGACCATTCGATATGATTTATTCTCAATCCTGTTTGCTGGAGCGACAACGGCGGGAGTGGTGTTTATTTTGGTCGGAATCACGATGTTTACAAAGGTTCTTTAAACTGCAATCGTAATGAATCCTCAGTGAAAAAGGCTGCAGCTTGCAACGGTTTTTTATAAGAAGTTTGTAAACTTATCTCTTGCCTTTATCTTCGTAGATCGACGTAACGGACAAAATTATGTATATCCTTGGAGGATTTCTAGCTTTGATGTTGTTTAGCTTCATTGCAAGTCTTTCATTTTCCATGGGTTGGTTTCCGTGGACCGCTGCAGCCCGAACGCAGACCATTATATCGGCCTTTGTTGCGGTGCTATATGTGGTGGTAAGGGAGATGTGATGATAAGATAAATTCTGACATTGCTTATCATTTTATGCAGAAATATGTAATGAGCAATGGCCATTTTACTCGATGCTTTCAGCTCATCCTCATGCAGCTCCAGTTAATTGTTGGGGGACGCAAGTATCAATATGACGAGGATGACTGGCTAGTTGCCAGTATTATGCTATTTTATGACATTTTAATGCTTTTCATGACACTGTTGGGCATGTCAAATCGTAATTAGTATAATAAATGTGCGTTGTTACACGCATCTCTACACCTTATCAATCGGTGCGTATCAGAGCAAACCATTTGAACAATGTGTGAGTGAGCGCATAGTCGTCAACGTTACGTTGTCACGGAGAACTTTGTTCCAAATTGGGCTTAGGTTGTTTATTTTTTGCATGTCATTTTCATCGTCAAAAAGTTTGCCAATTTTCTCATTCTCTTTCCAAAAGTCAGTTTACGAGGTCGACAAAGCAAGTTAGCCAGCAGTTCTCAAAATCTTTATCCTTCTGTCTTATTCTTTCCTAACTTTGATCTGTTAAAGTGGTTAGTTAATTGCGATTAAGTCAAGTGAGCATTCAAAATGCGTGAAATCGTCCATATTCAGGCGGGCCAGTGCGGTAACCAAATTGGAGCCAAGGTAAGGGTCATGTAATGTCATAATCTTGGGGAGTTGGGGCGGAAGATGGGATGCAGGCTGCATGAAGTGAGTGGAGGCATATGATAAGCTTCAAAATCTAACTATTTTGTGCTATTTTTTCAGTTCTGGGAAGTCATTTCGGATGAGCACGGAATCGACCCGACTGGGACCTACAGGGGAGACTCGGACCTTCAGTTGGAGAGGATTAACGTCTACTACAATGAGGCCACCGGTAAGGCTTAGACGG